>NW_021025323.1:1741020-1758457 GCF_004153795.1 Camellia sinensis | reverse complement strand
TCTTGTATCTTGTGCCGCATGCACAGGGAGCCTGTTTCACCGGGTAGTGCTTCCTACCCTTTCTCATTTGTGGTTCTCACATCACTCGGCCCTCAAGCTCTGTTTTTCTGAAAAAGCCCTCTTCTCACTTTTCCTCTCATCGCACGTCTCTCTATTCTTCATTCTCTCATTTTCCATCCCTCCCCTGGGTGGTTGATGGATAAACAGCAAATTGTGGGCTCGTGCCCCTAGCATTCTGCTAGATTCTCTTTCTTCCGCTCACAGCTAGTGAATTCCTCCCACGGAAAGGTTGCACTACAACTGGATGTGTAGCAAATCTGCAGCTAACATCAGTTGATGATGCTTTACTGGGGAGCTTGGACATGATAAGATTTGTCCAGATGATGGAGTGGAATATCTTGCCCCATTCTAGTTCGTGCTTCGCACTTTACTTGATACCTCGTTGCTTGGAGGATGTGAGAGCTTTCTACTCTTTGTTGTGCCCTTTTCTGGCAGGTAGAGTGCCTTTTTTGACGAGTAGAGTGCCCTTTCTGGCAAATATGTTGACAATGGGAAAGACAGGAAGCCTGACTTAACTGTGCCCCTAGTTCATCATTTTGACCATTTTTGTTTTAGTTTTCTCCTAAAAAAAAAAAAAAAATTTGACCAAAATGAGAGTTAGATTAACATGCTTGTTCGATTTTCTGATTTAAAATCATGCAAGTTAGGCTGTGAGCACTGAAAATTTTCCTCTTTTGGGTCCAAGAAATGGTCCAGTTTTGAAAAAAATGGAATAATTTTTGAGAGAAAATTAGTCAACTTCATCAAAAATTCTCAAAAATTATTTTTGCAAACGATCACTGCTCAACGAGCACGGAACCCGCTCTCGAGATGTACAACCTCGGATCCATAGCAATGGAAAATTGCCCCTTGTCTGAAGGACACTGTATGGCAACGGAAAGTTCCCCCTTGTTTGAACAGCACCACGGCGCATTGAATGGCAACGGAAAGTTGCCCCTTGTTTGGATGGCACCGCGGTGCATTGAACGGCAACGGAAAGTTGCCCCATGTTTGGATGGCACCGCGGTGCATTGAATCAGTCCTCAGAGCGATGATTGCAACCGAACTCTCGGATACAGAGAAGACAAAGATGATCAGAACCATTACATGGACATGATTGAGTTTGAAGTGTTCTAGGGCTGGACTTCAGAATGAAGTTGCCTACGTATCCCAGAGATGGGAATCAAGCCTCACGTAGTTCGGGGTTAAGGTACACTTGGGTATTAACCTCTCCTTTTTAGGCTCTAACTTTTGCCAAGGCGCCCGTTGCGGGTTTTCGACCTTGCGAGCTTTGTTCTTCTTTTCTTTTCAATTCTTTTCATTTCTTTTTTTTAATTTTTGTATCTTTTCATTCTTCTTTTTTTTTCTGCTTCTTTTTTCTTCTTTCATTTTCTTTATTTTTCTTCTTTTTCTCTCTTTTTTTTTTCATTCTTTGCATTTTTCTTTTCTTTTTTTTTCTTTTTTTTGTTCTTTTTCTTGCTCTACTTTTGCTTGGGTCGCCCTTCCGGGTTTTCGGCCCAGCGAGCCTCTCAAAGGGTAAAAGTGTAGCTAGTCCATGCCAAATGGTTTTGAGATCCTGAAATTATCTGAATCCTGGAGAATGGCTGTTGTTCTAGCTTCGCAAGCTTCTTTTGATGACATCTGATCTTCTTGATCTGACTTTCCTGGCCTCTTGTTCGAGGGCTGCTTCAAATCTGGCCACACAGGCCTCAGATCGTAGTTGACCGTTGAGCCTTCTGAATGGGCCCATAGGTTTGAAAGCAAGGACTCAAGTCTCGAGGCTGAGAGCGATCCTAAGCTGCGCAATCTCAGGAGCGATTCCACACAGGTCTTCACAGGACCGCGCAAAACATTTTGTTTTTGAAAATTTTTAAGAAAGCGACAAATCGCTCGCGCTGAAGATAGTGTAGAACCAATCTGGATCAAGCTAGGGTCCTTCTCAGTACTCACGCTAACAAGCATGATTTTATTCATTAAGGGCTTAGCACGCCTTTCTTTCTCTCAATTTGATCAAAGTTTTGCAAATCCCGAGGAATTTCTTCCTCTTCATTTTCACCGCAGTGTTTAAAAAAAGTTTTGAAAAACTTAGGTCAATGCAATGATTTTGGGGTGCAGAAGAGTAGGCGAAAAGTACTGCCGTTTCATTCAAACGTTCTGGCACAATTGGCACGCGGCCGAGGCAAACACAAGAGCGTGAAAAACCACTGCTGTTTCATTCAAATCTGTTGGCATAACTGGCTCCCTGGCAGAAACAGACTCAAGACAAAACGAAAAGACAAACACAAAACAAAATGGTGATGCCCGAGGTAACACCCCCCGGGATCACCCGACTCCTATACAACAGGACTGACTCAACAACACAGACCCAAAACCAAAAAGAGACTGACTCAAGACAAAAGACAGACTGAAAAACAAAATAACAAGACTGACCCAATACCCAAGTCGGAAACCGGCATTCGCAAATGCTCAAAACAGTGCCTGCCATCCACCATTTCAGGAGTAAACTGAGCGCTGCCCGCAGGTGGTTCAATCTCTGATCAGATCACATTATCCCCCCACAAATTCACTAATCAAGTGCTGACAGACTTTACAGGACCTGGTGCGGGGATGACCCCGTTGTCAAACAGATCTTGTACATCATGGCGCAGACGAAAACAACTGTCGGTGTCATGACCGGTTTGCTGATGGTAAGCGCAGTACTTAGTCTGATCATGTTTTGCAGGGATAGGATCGGGTAGGGGCCGTTGTTCCAACGGTTTCAGATGCCCTTCCCGGATTAAGGCCTCCAAAGCTTTTGACAAAGGCACATGAAGTGGGGTGAAAACCCTCTTAACTCGAGGTGGGTACTTGGTTCCTTGTGAGCTACTTCTGGATGCACCGGTGAATGGGGTAGCTGTTTTCGATGCGGAGGTGGTAACCATGCCCACTTCAGAAGATCTTGCAGTTGCATCACCACTGGTGGTCGCATTCGAACTGCGGGAAAACGCCCTCCTGAGCTGCTCCTTTTCCTGGTCAAAAAGGCCCTGCTTCATTGCTTCTTCGATTTGTACCCCCATATCGTGTAAATCTGAGAAAGTGGGAAAGGGGATTACAATCATTCTCCGCATTAGCTTAGGCTGGAGATTGCGTACAATCATCCGGATTTGATCCTTATCAGTAGGCCTTAGAGTCATCATCGAGGCCTTCGCCCTCCACCGGGTCACGAATTCTGAGAAGCTCTCCTTCGGCTCCTGCCTCATTGTCTCAAGATCACGGGTCGTAATCTCGATTTGGGTATTATATGAATATTGCGCGACGAAGGCTTCGGCCATCTCCTCCCAGCTTTGTTTCACTGAATCCTCCAATTTGGCATACCAGGTGACTGCAATACCCGACAGGGTCCGGCCAAAAAGGGAGAGCTTCTGCAATCTTGTCAAGCCCATCGGGCGCAAAACATCTGAAAACAAGCTCAAGTGGACCATCGGATCTCCAGACCCGTCAAAACGGTCGATGTGAGGCATCTTGAACCTGTCCGGTAGAGTTATAGCTGCGTCGGTGTACCCGTCCTCAATGCCCGGTATGGACTTTGCCCCCTGGGATTTCTTGAACAACTTTTCAAGCTTGCTCAACTTCAACGCTGTGGGGTCGACCTCGAACTTGGAGGGAGAGTCTGGTAGATTGGTAGGCATTTTGGATAGTTGGGGTAAAATTGGGGGCGGAGCCGGCCCTACCAGAATGTCCGTACCTTCCTGGACATTTGGCGTCTCCCCAGGCGTTGGAGCTCCTGTTGGGGGAGGAACTTGTTGTGAAGTGGACGCGTCGCTTTGTTGTTGCAGCTTGATGATGAGTTCGGCCTGCTGGGCCATGATCGCAGCCTGCTGTTTGGAAAATTCCTCCTGACGGGCAGCATCCTGCTGTATGAGTTTCATGCTCTCTTGCATCTGGCGCATCATTGCCTCTATCCCTGACGTGTTCTGCTGATCCATCTGTCTGACTGATGTCTATCCCTGCAGTAGAAACCGAGACCTCAGCCTGACTGTTCACTGGTGGGGTGGATAAGGGCCACTGATCTGGTAACTGCTGAACTGGTGATTTGTGCCCGACTAGCCTTTTTTACCTTGCCTCTGGCGGAGGAACACTGATTGCCCTTGAACTGAATCTCTGACCTAGCAAAGTCTATCGGCACTTGTTCAATGCACTCGGGGGATATCGGAGCCTTCTGAAGCTATGATTCCCAGACTACCCTAGCAAAAGAGAAAACAGACAGCATCTCAGCCTGATTCCAATTGAACAGATACGAACATAGTTGAATGAGTGTGCCCTCTACTGAAATCTGCCCCGAAATTCGACCTCAAAATCTGAGTCTGATACCCACAGGTAAAGCTGACTCCCAAATACTGATAGTAATGCCCGCAGGCCTGATGCTCAAATCCGCAAACTGGTGCCCGCAGGCCTGATGCCCAAACTCATACACTGATACATGCATTCCTGTAGAGACGCACTCTAAAGCACATAACAGATAAGTGAGAGCCAAAACACCCCTATGTTGGGGTAGGGTTTCCCTGTCCTATTGTGTCAGGAGCTAGGGTTTTACTATGCATGCAGCGGTTTCAAAACAACCTATAAACGGGTAAACAACCTGTCCTAGTTTGGAATAGTCACTAAGGATCCGAATATGCACTAGGTCGAATGGTCAAAGAGGGTGCCCCGGTAAAACCGGGGTTTGTGTTCCCATACTGGCAGAGCCCACAACCGGTCAGCCTTATGGTCATGCCTTGACAAGACAAGCCTCCGGCAAACCGTTCAGGAATAGCAGATAGCAAACACGGTGTCCTAGGCGCACCAATGCAAATGCAAATGCAAAGAGACACACAAGTGTAGTCAAAAACAGATATCACGAGTTCGAGTCAAGTTCTCTAAATCCCCAGCAGAGTCGCCAGAAAACTGTAACAAGCCCGCGGGGACCTCGCACAGCTCCGACTCGACTTGTAGTCCACGGTTCTAAGTCTGAACCAAAGAGTCCAAATCCGGCAAATCGTTTTGAGAAAAGATATTTTTGAAAGAAGTGCCAAACATGGACTGCTTTGCAGATACAGAGTCCACCATAAATGTTTTATTTGGGAAATTTAAACCCTGACTCGGTGCCAAAAAGGCCACGTGTTCCGTCATCACCAAAGTTGCTCGGCTCGCGGAAACTTAGGGTGACGATTGGGGAAGGTCCAACTTCGAGTGACAGCCAAGCCTAGCTCGGCCCGATCATAACAAGCGCCTCTACTAACCATGATACATTTTTTGAAAAATTGTGAGTTCTGTATTCCGCGTTATTAAGCCTAGGTTACTATGTGATACGCGCAGCATACAAGTATAGACCGGGGTCGCCGAATTTGCGAACAAACACTTCATGCTTGTTTGTTTGAAAGATGGTTGCTACTCGCAAGTAGGCTTAAAATTGCAGATTTTGCCACCCCAGGTGGGCTTAGAAAGGATGTTTTGCCCACTATCTAGTGGGCTTAAAACAAACAGTTTGATGATTTATTCCAATCCAAATAACCCAACCTTCACCACAGCATTTCAGAGCAGTTATATCAGATAAGCACATAGCCTCATGGTAAGCATGCTATTCATGCAATCACTCACCACACATGCAAGATGCTAAAGCATAAAACTTACCGAGTACTCCAAGCAAATTAGAACTTCATTTAGAAATCATTAGCATGATCCTAACTATACAGAAATCCTAATGCAACACATGCAGGAATGCAACTTAGCAGGCTCGGCTATTCTAAATGGTATATGAAATGCTACAACTACCATTGTATTCAATTTTTGAATTGAAAGTACGATGCAGTTAGTATTGGTGCGCCGAAAGCCCGCCCCCCCGGTGCATGCCAAAACAGATGAATGATGCAAAACATTGCTGTCATACTGTATGCTATTTAAACATGCCCTAATCTAACCATTATAAGCGGATAAATAAAAGGGAGAAAGACGTGGGGTTGGGAGACATACATCACACTCACCCACACTTATTACAGTTGTGCCCTCGCGCAGAGGGTCCGAATAATATTACAGTCCAAATATTACAGTCCCCAAATAAAAGAATATTACAGTCCGAAATATTACAAAATTCTAATTAATTAACAAATTAACTACGAAAGTAAATAAAACTGGCGTGCAAGCCAGGGACCGCCTTGTTTCTGATAGATGATGCATGTCCAGGTTGTCTTGCGTGGAAATCCACCGGAATGCCCCAATTAGCCTCTGTTTACACCTGTTCTTGAAATGCATGCCAAACTCTGAAAAGTTGCTGATTCTTCATTTGCTGCAACAGAGAGCAGGAAAGGGGCATAGCAATGTATTTGCACAAATATATGCATGCCTCGATCCTCGTGCCACCAATCACGCATACCGAGGCATGATGGCCGAGGAGTCGAAATGCACAACTCAATATAGGATGAATGCACATGAAACTACAGCTAAAACCTAACCCCATCATGGGTAATCCGGAGTGTTGGTGACTGGGGAATTGAGACACATTCCGTCACTCGGAGTACGAAATGTACCTCGTTTCCCGTGCCCGGGCTAACCCCTATTCCGGACACGATGCAATATGCAACTAAGATACAATCCTAACATATACAGAATGCTATGGAATGACCTGTCTCGAAATGCGTGCACACAGGCACGCAAACCGAGAAAATGACAGAATGCAATGAAAATGAGATGCGAGTGTTGGTGACTGGGGAATTGAGACACATTCCGTCACTCGGAGTACGAAATGTACCTCGTTTCCCGTGCCCGGGCTAACCCCTATTCCGGACACGATGCAATATGCAACTAAGATACAATCCTAACATATACAGAATGCTATGGAATGACCTGCCTCGAAATGCGTGCACACAGGCACGTAAACCGAGAAAATGACAGAATGCAATGAAAATGAGATGCCACGAAGTGCGTGCACACAGGCACGCAAACCGAGGCGATGATAAATGGGCTTATACCAACATGAGTGAGCCTCAGCCACACTCACATAGGATGCCGTCGGATAAAAAAAGGAAGATGAGGTGCCTCGAAGTGCGTGCACACAGGCACGCAAACCGAGGCGATGACAGAATGCAATGAAAATGAGATGCCTCGAAGTACGTGCACACAGGCACGCAAACCGAGGCGATGACAGAATGCGATGAAATGACATGGAAATGTGATATGGGCTTATACCAACATGAGTGAGCCTCAGCCACACTCACATAAGATGCCGATGGCAAAAAATGAAGTGCCTCAAAATGCGTGCACACGGGCACGCAAACCGAGACGATGGCAAAATGTGATGAAATGAAGTGCCTCGAAATGCGTGCACACGGGCACGCAAACCGAGACGATGGCAAAATGTGATGAAATGAAGCGCCTCGAAATGCGTGCACACGGGCACGCAAACCGAGACGATGGCAAAATGTGATGAAATGAAGCGCCTCGAAATGCGTGCACACGGGCACGCAAACCGAGACGATGGCAAAATGTGATGAAATGAAGCGCCTCGAAATGCGTGCACACGGGCACGCAAACCGAGACGATGGCAAAATGTGATGAAATGAAGCGCCTCGAAATGCGTGCACACGGGCACGCAAACCGAGACGATGGCAAAATGTGATGAAATGAAGCGCCTCGAAATGCGTGCACACGGGCACGCAAACCGAGACGATGGCAAAATGTGATGAAATGAAGCGCCTCGAAATGCGTGCACACGGGCACGCAAACCGAGACGATGGCAAAATGTGATGAAATGAAGCGCCTCGAAATGCGTGCACACGGGCACGCAAACCGAGACGATGGCAAAATGTGATGAAATGAAGCGCCTCGAAATGCGTGCACACGGGCACGCAAACCGAGACGATGGCAAAATGTGATGAAATGAAGCGCCTCGAAATGCGTGCACACGGGCACGCAAACCGAGACGATGACAGAATGCAATGAAAATGAAGTGCCTCGAAATGCGTGCACACGGGCACGCAAACCGAGACGATGACAGAATGCAATGAAAATGAAGTGCCTCGAAATGCGTGCACACGGGCACACAAACCGAGACGATGGCAAAATGTGACGAAATGAAGTGCCTTGAAATGCGTGCACACGGGCACGCAAACCGAGACGATGGCAAAAATGCAATGAAAATGAAGTGCCTCGAAATGCGTGCACACGGGCACACAAACCGAGACGATGGCAAAATGTGACGAAATGAAGTGCCTTGAAATGCGTGCACACGGGCACGCAAACCGAGACGATGACAGAATGCAATGAAAATGAAGTGCCTCGAAATGCGTGCACACGGGCACACAAACCGAGACGATGGCAAAATGTGACGAAATGAAGTGCCTTGAAATGCGTGCACACGGGCACGCAAACCGAGACGATGGCAAAAATGCAATGAAAATGAAGTGCCTCGAAATGCGTGCACACGGGCACACAAACCGAGACGATGGCAAAATGTGACGAAATGAAGTGCCTTGAAATGCGTGCACACGGGCACGCAAACCGAGACGATGACAGAATGCAATGAAAATGAAGTGCCTCGAAATGCGTGCACACGGGCACACAAACCGAGACGATGGCAAAATGTGACGAAATGAAGTGCCTTGAAATGCGTGCACACGGGCACGCAAACCGAGACGATGGCAAAAATGCAATGAAAATGAAGTGCCTCGAAATGCGTGCACACGGGCACACAAACCGAGACGATGGCAAAATGTGACGAAATGAAGTGCCTTGAAATGCGTGCACACGGGCACGCAAACCGAGACGATGACAGAATGCAATGAAAATGAAGTGCCTCGAAATGCGTGCACACGGGCACACAAACCGAGACGATGGCAAAATGTGACGAAATGAAGTGCCTTGAAATGCGTGCACACGGGCACGCAAACCGAGACGATGGCAAAAATGCAATGAAAATGAAGTGCCTCGAAATGCGTGCACACGGGCACACAAACCGAGACGATGGCAAAATGTGACGAAATGAAGTGCCTTGAAATGCGTGCACACGGGCACGCAAACCGAGACGATGACAGAATGCAATGAAAATGAAGTGCCTCGAAATGCGTGCACACGGGCACACAAACCGAGACGATGGCAAAATGTGACGAAATGAAGTGCCTTGAAATGCGTGCACACGGGCACGCAAACCGAGACGATGGCAAAAATGCAATGAAAATGAAGTGCCTCGCCTTCCTCATGATAAAACAGAGGTACCTGCCAAAAATGAACGAAAACCGTTGCAAAACGAATGTTCCGGGGCCAAAACACGCAGTTCGGGGTCCCGAAAGTGGCATTCGGCCACGAAGTGGGTTTCTCAGCCCCCAGTGTCCCTCAAAAGGGAGCAAATAAGAAGCATGCCAAAAATCAAGGCAAACGGAGATGGTTAGGCGGTCCCGAACCGAGGCGCACGGCCAACGATTCCGAAAAACCGGAAACCGGGCTCCGAAATGGGCAAAATGGCCTTCGGCCACAAAATGTAGCCTACGGACACTGAGAGATGATCTACCGGACCTCTCCTTCCCCTCAAGACAAGAAACAGAGAAAACCGAGTCTGGTTCGCAAACCGAGACAAGGCACAGAAGAGGGTTCGGAAATCCGGAGGCAGGGCTCACAGCCGCGACTCTGAAACTTCTGAACGAGCACATTATGCAACGTCACCGAGCGCTCAATCGGTGATGTCTGAGTCTTACGGTCGGTCAAAAATGGGGTGTCTACAACATGCCTTGATGAGGTTAAGCCACATTTTTGCCAATCATTTGGTGGAGCACAAATCTCTTTTGGCTTGTTTATCCACACCTATAAAGATTCTATCATTATTCAGTTAATTTAATCAAGCAGTTGGGGGATTAATGAAATTTCTCTATAAATATTTGCACACCACTATTATTCTAGTACACACCATTACTTTAAAAAAAAAAATTTAAAAAAAATTAATTGTCATTGTGTTCTCAAAGAAAATTACATTTTTAGACAAAAATCCTAAAATCAAATATTTCAATACATAGCATTACCAAACACCAGACGTTGCCGCCTATGAAGCCCCTTCTTCATTCGCCACTTCATATCCATCCTTGTTCCTTCACCACCATCTCCAGGTAATTCCTAGCTCTAACAACTCTCTCTACCCCAAAACCAGCACCATCGCAACTCTCACCACCTTACAACCACTACTATCGCAACTGTAACCCCACCGAGACCTACCACCCCTATGACATACAACTTGTACAACCCCTACCTCTACGACGCACAACCCATTCTCTTCTTCTTCTTTTTTTTCTTCTCCACTTTCCAAAACCATAGATCTAAAAACCCTAGATCTAGGGTTCACAATGAAGGAAGGCTATGAAGGGGTTCGCCATTGAGGAAGGGTAATGTAGGAAAGGTAATGAAATGAACATTCAAACACAGAACAATTATGAATTTGATAAAAAAGATATTCTCTCTTGTAATGACATTAATTCTCCAAAATAAAATTACTTGACCTAAGGCTAACAATATTTGCTTATAATAGAACGAGATCCTAATTAAACTAGAAAATAAACTGAAAAAGGCAGTATGTGCTAATCAAGCCTAAATCAAAAGAATTACGAAAAGAGCATTGCTATTCAATCCCAAAAGTTAACCTAATTTTTAAACCTAATAATGTTGTAATCAATTAAAACATCTAAGACAACTTTCTCTCTCATATCTTCTCTAATTATTAGTCAATCATCTCTCTTACACATCATTGGGTCTAGAAAGTGGGCTTGTATATCATTTTCTTTGTGAAAAGTTTGAGTTAAGATCAAATTTGAAAATTATAATGAAAAATATATATTTTGAAAAAAAAAATATAACCCCAATTGGATTCATCTAGACAAAATTATAGGCGAATAAATTATTTTTAAAAATAACAAAATCATGAAATTAAAAGTCTAAACATTGGAATTTGATCTAAATTCATCGTAGACTATGGCAAAACAATGGGTATTGGTTACCACATCAATTTCCATGTCTCAATCAAAGTCCACACTATTTCGAGTATGTGTCATCTTGCATCTACTAGTGTCTTTTACTTTTGCCTTGTTTGGCCATGAGTTCCAGAAACTCTATGGCCAAACACTCTACATCAAGGGGCTAGGAGAGGGTTTGCGAGGGGAATTGTAAGAGAGGAATCGTAGCAAGAGGTGGGGGCTAGGTTAGGGTACGATGATGAAGAAAAAAAATGAGGAGAAGGAGGTGACAACGATGGCTAACGAGAATAGTGCGAAAGGAAAGTCGCGGCAGGGAAGGGCAATTAGGGTTTTGTGGCAGAAGAGAGGTTGGAGATCAACAGTTGATGGCAACATATGGTGGTTGCTAGCATTAGGGTTAGAGATTGAAGAAGATGAGAGTATTTTGATTTTTTTTTTTTTATTTAAAATTAATAGTTTAAATTGAGAAAAAAATACAAAAATTCAAATTGTGTATTGTTTGAATGGAGTAAGTGGTGTGTATTAAGATGATTTGTGATGCACAAATAAAACTCCCATTTGCCTTCGATGAAGATTTATTTATTTATTTATTTATTTTGGTTGTGTTCTTTATATAAGAAAATTTGAGATTGAGGAAATCTCACAACAAATGTCCAAAAAATAAGATTAAAAAATAAGTAAGTGTCTTCATAAGATGAGTTAGTGTATTCATAGTGTACGGGCCAAAATGTGCTTCAACTTAATAACTACAATGATCAAATTAATAATCAATTGAGCTATCCCAAATTAGGAAAATATTTGCACTTCACTAAAAAATAAACTATCTAATTTTGTATCATATATAAGATTTTGCACTCCCGAAATATGACCTTGTCCAAAATAAAAATAGTGTTTGTACATATAAAATTGTTAGGGGTCCAATCTGAGCAATCCAAATCCAAACCCAATTAAAAAAAAAAAAAAATTAGAACTTTGACAATATAATTTTAAATTGAAAATTGTTAAAAATAGCTCTCAAAGTTATTGTTAATGTTGAAAAATGTATAACGTTATTTTGAAATGTGTAAAAGGTATATAAAAATATATAAAAGTATTTTAAAATATGTAAATATATATATATATATATTGAGATTATAAATATTTTATCATTGTTGATTTTTCATTGACAACTCTTGAGATTGTCATGACCCTTTTAAATTTAATCAATTTCTAAGTTAAAATTTGTCAATCCAAAAATTTGATGGGTATCTAGGCATAACCCTCACAATCCAAACAATCTGAATGCTACTATTAATATATAATTATATATAATAAAGGAAGCACCAATAAATCCTGTTTTCATATCTTAGTAATTAATAAGTCTTTCAAACAATCAAATGAACCCAATAGTTCCATTTATGTGGAAATGACAATATAACCTTGTAGTTTACACATGTGGATGCTAGTTAATGCCCATAAATAATTGAAATCCGCATAGTTGGAAATTACACATTTACCCAAAGCTTACTAAGGGGTTTTTCTACTCCTTTTGGAATGTTAGAAAAATTTTACATTTCAAGTCATTCCAAGTCAAAAAGATTTTCATATCAAAATCCACCCCAAATTTGAATACCCACACCACACTCCAAAAAGATTTCCATATCAGAAGATTTTATGCTCAATGAAGATTGGGTATGGCTCCCTTTCACACTCTTATCCTCCATACTTCTCCATACTTCATTTTTTGGGCTCCATTCTAGGCCCACAATGATAATCTAAATCATTCATCTTGTAAATCTCACAATGAAGATTGTCTGTGCAAAAAAAAAAAAATTAACTTCATCGGATATCGATGAATACATAAACAAATCACTTTTTCTTTTTTCTTTTTTTCTATTGAATGAAAGGTTTAAGTTTAAACTCACAATTACTGTCAATTTTAAAAAATGAGATGCAATTTTTTCATATATCTAGTGATATCGGATGAAACTATTTTTTGCATAACTCATCTCAATTGTTGGGATTACTAGATGAACAGTTTAGATTATCAATGTGGGCTTAGAATGGAGCCCAAAAAATAAAGTATGGAGGATAAGAGTATAAAGGAGAGCCATTCCCAATGTGGACGTACACAATGTTACATTTTTTTTTTATAGCATGTTTAATGTGAAACAATGTGGATTTGTATAGTGTCACATTATTTTTTTTGTGTGCGCGCGTGCGCAAGACATTTGTGCCACTAGATTTACTCAACCGAATTCCACAAAATAAATTACTCAAATTCCCACAGTTTGAAATTACACATTCTTCCAAAGCTTACTGAGGGGTTTTTATACTCCTTTTGAAAGTTTGAAAAAACTCATATTTCAAGCCATTTCATATCAAATCTACCCCAAATTTGAATACCCACACCCCACCCCAAAAGTATTTTCATATTAGAAGATTTTATGCTCAATGGATATCAATGTGGATATACACAATGTTATATATATATTGCATGTTTAATGGGAAACAATGTGAACTTGTATAGTGTGACTTTTTTTTTTTTGTTTATGTGTGCAAGGCATTTGTACCATTAGATTCACTCAATTGAACTCGACAAAATAATAGATTGTGTATCCTACCTTTCCAGCACAAAAGACGAAACAATGAAACGTAATGAAAATAAGGGCATAACCATACCAAAATTTCAAAAAATATATTAAATTCGCCTTTCCAAAATCAATAGGACTTATTGGTCTACAAGAAAATCCTTAGGGCTAAATAGATCACCATTCCTAAAGATGTGATTTATGGGTAAATTTTCCTATATAATACTAGCTAATTATTTTTCCCTAGTTGAATTCAGTTATGAGCGTTTCGCTCATAAATCCAAATTTGAATTTTATTTGTCCAAAAGTCATAAGGACATTCTTAAGAAAAATGACCAAACTACCCATATATATATATATATATATACTCATCATACACCTCTATTTAAAATAAAATCCGTATACAAAATCAAGAGCTAGGGTTTTACCAAACTGAGATAAAAGATTTGGAAAATACCAGAAATCGGTGAGCTGAAAATGGTGAGAAGGTAGTGAAATAATGAATCTGTATGGGAAAAAGAGATTGAGAAGCGAAATGTGATCAATCATAATGAAAACAAGGCAATCGAAGAGTTGATAGAAGAGAGACAAATCATACCAGAGAGAGAAAGTCAATTGGGGGTAAAATCAACATAGTATTGCCACTGTGATCGGTGACACTAGAAACAAACGACTTGTAAAATCCTAACGTCATAGGAAAATCTACTCAAAAAATAGCATTAAATGCTGCAGCGGCAGTAAAGGAAGGAGTAACGGAGGTATTGGAGGGACAATAGGAGAAGGAGTCAGATAACTGATCTATGTATATATATATATATATAAATCCATCTCTCTCTATATGTGTGTGTGTGTGTGTGTGTGTGTGTGTGTGTGTGTGTATCGTCGATGATGGTGATGATCTGTTTAGAAACAAAACATAAAAGTTAATTGATGAAATTTGTGTAATGGTATTGGGGATTCAAGGGCTATTTCAAAGGACTCAAGTCTCTTATTTTCGTCTAATTTCAAGCAATCAGATGGAAAATTAACAATTAAGAGTAGAGATTTCATGAATTCAGATCTGTATCAACAACCTCAATAGAAAAATCAGAGCTCTGGTTTAATGCGATGTCGCTTAGCACCGAACTCGTTTTTCATGAGCCTTGTGAATCCTCATCATCATCATAAATCATTATCGTCGAGTCCCCTTGAACACAGGAATCTGTTCAAAATGGCTCAAATTTGTTCAATTGTTTGAACAGATAAGTTGAGATAGGTTTAAAAAAATTGAATAGATAAAAAATAATTTCAACAGATAGGGAAAATAGACTTGCGAATTTAATAAATGGATTATAATTTGGACAGATAAGAAAAAATTAAGACAAAAATTTGAACAGATAAAACAAATTAACAGATAGGTTCAACAGATAGGAAAAAATAATCTTGGTGGATAATTTTGACATATAGATTTTTTCAATAAATAGGTTAATAATTTTGACAGATAGGTTTAAAAAAACTAAACAAATAAAAAAAAAGATTTGAACAGATAGGTTAAAAAAAAGTGCAAAATTAGAAACAAAATGTTTTCCAAAATAATAAAATGTACTTTTCACCACAATATTTCACAAAGCATGTACTTCTGACCAACAAAATTTATCCAGAGGACCTAATGCCTTAAGTACTCTTCAGATTGGATTTATCACCAATTTTCTCTTAAATTATAGGGGTTATTACAACTCAGTGAAGTCGGGAAAAAAAAATTACAAATTCATGAAAAAATTTATAAATTTAATTATTAATATTTATAAAACTTCCCATTAATTCGTAATTATTTTTTGCAACCTCTATTGATGTGATATTTCTCCTAAATTATATTGCAGTGACTTGGGCTTAAACAAGTCAGTTAAGGCAAGAGATTAGTTTGGATCGAATTTAGACAAATCTCTGTATGCTTTAGAATGAAATTGAACACCTAGACTTCAACCCGATCGAATTTGTCGGAGTTTCAACCAAAAAAACAGTTTGTCCCATCATGAGATAAGTCGTTAGAATAAGAATAGCCAAAACAGAAAGTATTTTATGAAACAGTTTGTCCCATCATGAGATAAGTCATAGTAGTAAGAGTCCAAAAAAGAAAAGTCTAAGTGGTTAGATCAAGTTCAATTTAGACGACCAAAATCAACAAATCACTATTAAAACCAAGCTCAAAAATAATTACAAAAATATATTGCATGAATTTCAATTTCAGTGATTTACCACTAGAAAAATGTAAATGAGAAGTAATATTACATACTTTTATACAGTTCGTGAATGGTAATGAATTACATATCACACCATGTATACAAAATTTTAAAATTGTCACATACTAATGAATGAAATATGAAAATACTCGGATTTTTTTTTTTAGGAAATAAAACAAGCAAAACTATGATACACACTCTTAAAAATGTATACCGCATGTCCTTTCAAAACTACACTACAATGATTGGTATCAAAATCACAATAGTTAACAACTTTTTTCACCATAACAGTACGTAATATTTTAATATTCGTAACATAGTCATAATAGTTCGTTATATAACCTTAATAATTTGTAAATAAAACTTTTTTTTGTGGTGTATCCATTCGTAACATAATTATAACAAATTGTATTAACATTACAAAAACTCATAACTGTTCTACAAAATATAGTACATAAGTATAATAATAATAAAAAAAGAAAAAGAAATTTGGGAGGGCCAAATGCAATTAAGCAACCCATACATCATATAAACCACACACATATCCTAACAATCCTAGCAAAGCAAGACCCCTCCTAACCCCCTCCTTCCTTCCGCCCCTAATAATGGGTACATAATTAAGATAGTGTAATGTATTCTTCTACTTATTAATTAACATAAATCATAAATGTTTTGAGAAGATGGTTAAAAGCTATTTTTTTATTTTTTTTGAAAAATATATAGAAAATGTGAGAGATGATGTGACCCAAAATAGGTTAAAAGTTGAGAAGTGGCTTTTAACTCACTTTCTAAAAGGTCGTAGTATTCTATAAGTCACTTTGCATTTCACTCGAGATATTGAGTGTTCGACCACATCAAATTTTAATATCATTTTTTTTATTACATATTAATTAATAAGTAGATTCGAGAAATCGGAAATATTGAATTTGTTTTACATCTAGCCTACCAAAAAAAATAGGCCAACTGTCCATATAAATCGGCCACCATCTTAGCCAAATAGTCGTTAAAAGATAAATTACTAATAGAACTTAATAGTTAGACTTAATTTCCATTAAGGCCTCATCACTTTTTAGCTTCAAAGTCAAAAAGTCATTAAAAAAAACTAACAAATTATACAAAAAAGTCAAAGATTCTCTTTTCTCTTTACTTTTTATACATCTTTTCATAAAAAACTAAAAAGCCTTCCTAAACATACTAATTTTTTTACCTCATATTTTAGCTAAAAAATAAAAATAAAAATTACTAAAATAGCCTGTTTCCAAAGGAGGCTTAAGTCCTATTGAAAGTTAGTCCTACTAAAATCATCATCAAAAATAATTTTTGTGATAATTTTTTATGTATGTCGTTAAAAATTAATAATTAACGACTTTTTTTAGCTACAAATTTTTTATAAATTATCATTAAAACTTATCATTAGAACCTATATGTAGACGGCGCCCGCGTGGGACCTCGCGCTACAGTTCGGACTCGATTTGTGTCACGGTTCTTAATCTGAACCAAAGAGTCCAAATCTGGCAAATCGTTTGAGAAAACAGATTTTTTAAAAAAAGTAGTGCCAAACATGGACTGCTTTGCCAGATACAGAGTCGCCACCTAAATATTTTAAAATGGGGAAATTTAGGAAACCCTGACTCATACCCAAAAG
>NW_021025323.1:1700848-1711689 GCF_004153795.1 Camellia sinensis | reverse complement strand
AGGAGGGTGTTGGTCAGGCCAATGTGGCCGAGCCAGTGGGTCAGCAAGCCATGGGCGCCTTAGCCCGCAAGATGGCCGGAGCATTGAGGGAGTCTATGGGCATTCTCAGAGCTGAGAATCAAGCCCAGACCCATGTAGCTGAGGCAGGGCCTTCTTTTCTGAAGAGGGAGTTCTTTCGGTCGAATCTGGATGAGTTTTTGGGTGATCCAAAAGAGCCACTGAAGGCCGATAAGTGGCTTGAATAGATGATGAAGACGTTTGAGATGCTGGGTATCAAAGACGGAGGCTTGAGGGTGACCTTAGCGTCCTTCCAGTTGAAGGGAGACGCTGGTCAGTGGTGGAAGTTTGTATGAGGGCGTATTTGAGGGACTTGTGAGGCTTTTGTTGATGCCTTTCAGGAGAAGTTTTTGCCTCCCACTGTTAGGGAGAAATTGAGAGATTAGTTTTGTCAGCTCAAGCTGCTGAATACACTGGTGGCAGAGTTTGAAGCCGCTTTCACTAGCTTGTCGAGGTTTGCGCCTGAGTTGGTGGCGTCTGAGGAACGCCGTTGTCTTGAATTTGAGAAGAAATTGAGGACTAGACTCAAGTTTCAAGTGGCCTGGTCCATGATTAGGGAGTATGGGCGCCTTGTGCAGGCTGCAGCCCATCTTGAGACCATTATACAGGTAGAGGAGGAAATGATGAGGGGCTCCAAGAGGAGTCAGGATGGCTAGGGGGATGGTAGGAAGCAGAGGGGTTCTAACCCTCAGCAATCTCAGGGAGCATAGTCTAGATTTACCTTTCCAGTACCGAGTTCAGGTTCTGGGAGAGGCGGACAGGGAGACATTACTTGTTACAAATGTGGTCAAATGGGCCACAAGTCTTCAGCTTGCCCGTAGAAGGGGGGACGACAGCATGCAGTATCTTCTTCGGCTCATCCTCAGAGCCAGAGTTAGAGCAGAGGCCAGCCGCTCGCTTGTTATCAGTGTGGGTAGGCGGGGCACCTGAAGAGGTTTTGCCCACAGTTGAGTGGCACATCTGGTGTATCTAGTTTGAGGCAGACGCAGAGTTACCAGCCAGCTCAGTCGGTTCAGGCCTCGAGGGCCAATCAAGGAGCCTCTTCGGCTCAATCTGTGCAGCAGTCTTATGCTCCGAGAGGTGAGCAGGTAGATCAGAGACCTACAGGGCATGTGTATGCTGTTACAGCGCCAGAGTTTGTGCCGGCTCCATCCGTTGTAAGAGGTACCTTTCTGTTTTGCAACTCGGTTACTAATGTGTTGATTGATACGGGTGCATCCCATTCTTTTATATTTTCTGTTTTTGCATCTCTTTTGGGATTGGAGTTGGCACAATTAGCTTCTCATATTTGTGTTATATCACCTATTGGGGGTGAGTTGATTTTGAAACAGGGGTGTCGGGGCTGTGATATAGAGGTCGCTGATCATTGGCTTCCATTTTCATTTGTAGTAATGACTATGTCGGGTTTTGATGTGATTTTGGGTATGGGCTAGTTATCGTCATATCGGGCTGTTTTTGATTGCTACTGTCAGAGGGTTACTGTATGTACCTTGAGCGGGGATTGTTTTCATTTCTTGGGAGATCGGGTTAGTAGAGTCTTGCCACCAGTGTATGATCCGCGAGGGCGGACTGAGCTTAGTTGTCTTCTTGCTAGCTGTATGAGCAGTGAGTGTGATAAGACCTAGGCTGAGTTGCCGAGAGTGGTTTGTGAGTATTCGGACGTCTTTCTCGAGGACCTTGTTAGTTTACCACCCCATCGAGAGATCGAGTTCTTTGTTGACTTAGTGCCTGGCACGTCACCGATTTCCATGGCATCGTACCGTTTTGCCCCAGCCAAGTTGAGTGAGTTGAAGATTCAAGTCCAGGAGTTGCTAGATAAGGGCTTCATCTGCCCAAGTACTTCACCGTGGGGAGCACAACCCTCTTTGCTAAAAAGAAAGAGGGGCTTTGAGACTTTGTATCGATTACTGAAAAATGAACCGGGCTACGGTTAAGAATAAATACCCTATACCTCGTATAAATGATTTGTTTGACTAGTTGAAAGGATCCCGTTGTTTCTCTAAGATAGACTTGAGGTCGATTTACCATCAGTTGAGGGTCAGGAAGGAGGATATTCCGAAGATGGCACTCCGTACGCGGTATGGCCATTATGAGTTTCTGGTGATGCCTTTTGGCCTCACCAATGCACTGACAATGTTTATGGATTTGATGAACCGGATCTTCCGGGAGTTCTTAGATTGCTTTGTGGTTGTCTTTGTGGTCGACATTCTGATTTATTCACCTTCTGAGGAGGAGCACGAGGAACACTTACGAGTGGTGCTTTAGTTGCTTAGAGCCCATAAGCTGTATGCTAAGTTTGAGAAGTGTGAGTTCTAGCTAAGAGAGGTTAAGTTCTTAGGCCATGTGGTATCCGGGGAAGGGGTGTCTGTTGATTCATCCAAGATAGAGGCAGTGCAAGATTGGGCACAGCCTAAGAGTGTTTTTGAGATCCGCAGTTTTCTGGGATTCGCCAGTTACTACCGTCGGTTTGTAAAGGATTTCTCCAGGCTAGCTTCGCCTTTGACTAGATTGACGCGGAAAGGGGTCAAGTTTGTGTGGAGTGAGACTTGTGAAAAGTCGTTTCAAGAGCTTAAAGTTAGAATTACCACTGCTCCAATCTTGATTATTCCGGAGAGAGGTTTAGGTTATGCAGTGTATTGTGATGCCTCACGAGAGGGATTGGGTTGTGTATTGATGCAAGAGGGGAAAGTAGTAGCCTATGGCTCACGGCAGTTGAAAACACACGAGATGAACTACCCTACTCATGACCTAGAATTAGCAGCCGTGATTTTTTCCTTGAAGATTTGGAGGCACTATCTGTATGGTAAGAGATTCGAGGTGTTCTCGAATCATAAGAGTCTGAATTATCTGTTTACACAGAAAGACTTGAACTTGAGGCAGAGGAGGTTGATGGAATTCATAGAGGATTACGACTTTGAGTTGCACTATCATCCGGGAAAGGCCAACGTTGTGGCCGATGCCCTTAGTAGGAAGTCCATTAGTGATGTAACTTGTATTGCTATCCGAGAATGGGAGATGTTGGGTGCTCTCGGCGAGTTTGACTTGCTTCTAGGTGAGTCTGTTGAGTCTGCGGCCTTGTTTTCTATAGTCGTGCAACCTACATTTGTGAATCGAGTGTTAGAGGCGCAGAGGGGTGACTTTGAGGTGGAATCTCTCCGAGAGAAGATCTCTAGTGGAAAGGTAGAGAAGGGTTTGACTGTGTATCCTGACCTAAGTGTGAGGTACCGAGACCGCTTGTTTGTGCCGGAGTCTTACCGAGAGGAAGTACTCCGAGAGTTTCACCATTCACACCTTGTGGTGCATCCGGGAGGCACTAAGATGTATCATGATCTGAGTCGCCAATTTTGGTGGAGGGGTATGAAGAAGGATGTGGCAGTGTTTGTGTCGAAGTGCCTTACTTGTCAGCAAGTGAAGGCCGAGCATCAGAGGCCAGCGGGTTTGTTACAGCCCTTGCCTATAGCCGAGTGGATATTGGAGCACGTCACGATGGATTTTGTCGTGGGTCTTCCGAAGACTCAATGGGGGTAGTGATGCCATTTGGGTGGTAGTGGACCTGTTGACTAAGTCGGCGCACTTTATTCTTATGTGCGTGAGAGATTCGGTAGATCATCTTGCCGACTTGTATATTCGGGACATAGTGAGGTTGCACAGGGTCCCAGTATCGATCGTCTCAGATAGAGATCCGCGTTTTACTGTTAGGTTGTGGCAGAGTTTGCAGAGTGCCTTGGGCACTGGGTTGACCTTTAGCACGGCTTATCATCCTCAGACTGACGGGCAGTCCGAGCGTACTATTCAGATCCTTAAGGACATGCTTCGAGGCTATGTCCTTGACTTTAAGGGGTTATGGGAGAGGCACTTACCCTTAGTAGAGTTTGCCTACAACAACAGTTTCCAATCGAGTATTGGTATGGCACCATTTGAGGCTTTGTATGGCCGACCGTGTAGGTCTCCAGTGTGTTGGGCCGAGGTAGGTGATGCACCTTTGTTGGGCCCGGAGTTGGTTCGGGAGACGACAGAGAAAGTTGAACTTATCCGTAAGAAGTTAGTTACAACCCAGAGTCGCCAAAAGAGCTATGCTGACCGTAGGAGGAGGCCTTTGGCATTTGAGATGGGTGATCACGTCTTTCTGAAAATATCACCTAGGCGAGGTTTGATGAGGTTTGGGAAGAGTGGGAAGCTGTCCCCTCGGTTTATTGGCCCTTTTGAGATCCTCGAGCGGATTGGAGATGTTGCCTACCGTTTAGCTTTGTCGCCGCAGTTGTCCGGAGTGCATGACGTGTTTCATGTTAGTATGCTTTGGAAGTACGAGCCAGATCCGTCACATGTATTGGATTGAACCGATGTAGACGTGCCCGAACGTCCTGGCTCTGCGCTCAAAGGCGCGAAATCCGTTTTGTTCATTGGACTACTACAGTTCGAACTCAATGTCACGGTTCTGAATCTAATCTCGCAAAGTGCAATGCAAGCCCGATAAATCACCAAAGAGTCCAAATCCGGCAAATCGTTTTGGAAAATTAATTTTAATAAAGAAGTGCCAAACATAGACTGCTTTGCTAGATACAGAGTCACCACCTAAATATTTTATTTTGGGAAATTTAGGAAACCCTGACTCGTGCCGAAGGCCACGTGTCTGTCACCACCAAAGTTGCCTCAGCTCGGGAACTTGGGTACGAAAGGGGAAGGTCATGCAATGAGCACCCCGCTTGCCCGATCAAAGATCGGCCTTTACTAATCATGATATTTTATTTTTGAAAACACATGCGTTCTTATTCCGGTGTATTAATCTATCATTACTACGTGATGCGCACAACATACAAGTATAGACTAGATCGCCTAAGTTGGAACAAACCATCTCATGTTTGTTTGAAAATGGTTTGAATGTGCTACTTGCAAGTAGGCTAAGTCGTGGATTTTGCCACTCTCAAATGGGCTTAGAAAACATGATTTTGCCACCTCAAGTGGGCTTAAAACTCGCGTTTTGATGAATTGTTCCAATTCAAGTAATCCAACTTCCACCCACAGGCATTCATGCAGTTATATCAATTAAGCACATAGCCTTATGGCAAGCATGCTATCATGGCAACACTTACACTCATGCAAGGATGCTAAAGCATAAACACTCACAGTGTACTCCAAGCCAAAGAAAGAAGCTAATTAGAAATCATGCATGAATCCTAACTATGCTGAGATGCCTAATGCAACACATGCAAAAATGCAACTAAGATAGGCTCGACTATTCTAAAATGGCATGTGAAATGCGACAATTGATACATGTATTCAACTTGGTATTGAAATACAATGTAGTTAGTATGATGCACCGAGCCCGGTGCATACAAGGCAGATGAATGAATGCAAACATACGAGCATAAGGATACTAATCAAAACATGACCTAGAACTAACCATTGTAAGCGGTTAAGTAAAAGGGAGAAAGACCTGAGGTTGGAAGACATTCACACACTCATGCACACTTATTACAAAATTCGCCCTCTCGAAGGAGGGTACGAATAAATAATACAAACCAACTAATTAACTAACTAACAAGCTAATTAATTATTACACAACCAAATCTAAACAAATAACTATTCTAAGTTATCAAAAGTACTGAAATGGCCTTGTGACGAGGGATGCATGCGTGCTCGGTCGGCTTCTTTCGGAAATCCGTTGCCATGCCTCATGTTGCCTCTGTTTGCACTGTTCTGCACCTCTGAAAACTGTGCCAATTTCCAAGGTACTTCTGACCCACCTTAGGAACATGTTGAGGGGTGGTCGGCCAAGAGGAATGGCCATCGGCCAAAGAAAATGATCATCGGCCAATTTTGTAGTCGATCGGCAGCTCTGATGGTCGATCGGCCAATACTTCCTGCAAATTCTCCTTTCTTGCTGCAACAGAGCACAAACAAGGACATAGTAGTGTATTTGTAAGATATGTGTGCACAACCACCCTCCCTATCATTTCTCAAGCTCAAGGGAGTGTGGTACTCGACTCTCGAGCCATCAATCATGCATCTCAATGCATGATGGCCAAAGAGCCAAGCTTGCACAAACTCAATAAATGCATGACGAACAAGACACTTGGACCATCACCTTATCATGGATAATGAAAGGCAATGGAGACAAAGGAGATTGGCCTATTTTCATCACTTCAAGTATGGAATGGACCAATTCACTTTGTGTTCAACATAACGTCCGGTTGAACACAATGCAACGTACACATGCAACATGCTTATCTTGGCACATTTTACTTGATTGATTTTGTTTACACATTTTAACATTACCAATCCATTCATTAATCAACTTGTCCAAATATGAGAGTCCTCTAGTGAGAGAGAGGTCTATCAAAGAGAATGGTTTAAGGCTTGGGAGAGACCAATGACTTTGACTAGGAGTAACCCTCAAAAGAGGGTTGAAGCCATTTAAGCATAGGCCTCAATCCCAAGCATTAAACACAACTTCAAGACTAACCAATCCTCAAAACAAATCAAAAATGAAGAAATGAGGGAGATGGCAGATTTTTCAGTGCTAAAATGGCATGATAAACAAGAGTCTAACATGCAAACACTTCAAGTACAACATGCTAGTAGGCTTAAACATTGAAACTAGTGAAGAACACAACACTAGAACCATGCAATACAAGGCTCAATGGACTAAACTAGCTCTGGACAGAGCTTAATCACATCAAAACAATGGCCTAAACATGCTAGAATTGGAGCTCAAAAGGCTAGACACATATGCGCACAAATTGGCTCACAAGCAAGATATAAGGCATAACTCCCAAAAGCACTTAAAGAGTGATTTAAGTGGAAGCATGGTAAAGATATAAGCTCTGAAATTTCATACCAAATGATGCCAAGGCATGCAAACATCACAAGTATAACATGGTAGGCGCCTCAAAACTCAAGACTAGTCAAGGCATTTGCACTATAGCTATATAAAACATGAGTCATATGACCATGGCAGCCCAAAACAGTCCTATGATAGCCCAAAATATGAATAAAATCATGCTGGAGCATAGCCAAAATATGCTAGAATAATGAGCCAAAACACCATGCATACAAGGCTAGTAAGCAAGATTTGCACTACAAGTATATAAAGCATGCATAAGGTGACCAAACCAAGCCAAAAGAGTGATATGCCAAGTCTAAGAAGTCACAAAAATGAGCCTAAACAAAGCCATAAAGAAGTAAAGACACATGTTCATTTGGTTGGCCATCAACACTAGCAAGCATGACAAGAGAAGAGGGGACCACACTCTCCTATTTGGGCCCTCAAAACAGGGTTTTTACCATTGAAAATCCTCTGGATTTCAGTGGTTTTAAATCCCAAAAGAAGTTGTTTGAAAGGCTTGAAAGTTAGCTCAAAAGGGCATACAAGCCAAAGAGCAAAAGGGAGCATAACCCCTTAGCCAACCAAGGCACAAACCAACACTTTTAGGACTGAAAAACAGAGGAAAAATAGAGGTTTTTGTAGTTCAACACCACCCCAAAAACAACCCCAAAACAATGGAAAAAGGGTGGTGAAGCAAGTGTGTAAAACAAATACAAAAGAGGAGAGTTATACCTCTTAATGCACAACAGCAAAACAAGCCAAAATCTGAGCCAACATCAGCCTTTTGGAGCTCAAACAAAGTCCCAAGTTACCTCAACCCAAGGATGATCAACTTTGGTCAAGGGTCTCTTTGCAAAAGTGTAGAAAATTCTCACTTCTAGGCCTAAAACAAGAGGAGAATGAGAGAATTCTAGAGAGAGAGAGAGCTTTGCTCACAAAACTTCTAGAGAGAGAGGATTCTAGAGTAAGAAGCTCTCAAATTTCTAAGCCTTCAAGAAATGTTCTAACCCTTGAAAATGAGATATATGGCTTCATTATATAGCAATCCAAGAGCTTTTGGTCGAAATATCTCAATTGGAAATATCTGATGCAGTGTATAACAGCTGGAGGAGAAATATTTGTCAATTCTGGGCTTTTTGAACACTTTTGGCCGAACGGCCACCATTTGTGGCCGATAAGGTTCACTTTTGGCCGACATATAGCTGCTGAGGTCAAATTGTGGCCGATGCATTTCCATAGAGGCCGATGGAAAAAATCAGTCATGGTCCCTGACTTGAAGCAAGCCTAATTCCTTTATCTGGACTCCTTTTCAGGTCATTCTTAAGCCTAAACTGTAGCCCCGGAAGTATTATTTCCATATTTGGAAGCCTCACCTCAAAATTCCATGTGTGCTAAGAGATATCCCTCTTTTAGTGAAGGCTGCTCAGTTTCTGTCCAACAGGAATGATGCCCAATTTCAACCAATCATATCTCCCCCATCCCGACTCGGCTTTAGGAGATTCTTAAGTGAAAAATGAGGCCCCCGAAGTAAGATTTCCAACGGTGGTAGCCTCATAGTTGAAATCCAAGTATTCAAAAGGATAGGCCTGATTTAGCGAGGGCTGCTCGACTCTCTCTTAGCGATTCATGCCCATCTTCTTTCCCAACTTGGTTGTTTCCCTTTTCTCCTCTTTTATTCAACTCCAAACCCCTAAACAAGGTGTTCTGAATGATTTTTCAAAGATTTCACCTCTCTCTCATTCATTTCCACTTTGTTCTTGCTCGGTTTACCGAAAAGCGCAACATTTAACGAAATGCGAGCGTTGGAACATCGTAAGAACTTTATTTCAAAAATGTTTTGAAAGAGAGGGTTTTAAGGTCTAAAAACCATCCAAAATATCTTTGGCCCAAAAATGGGGTGTGAGGTTAGGATTTGACTCTCCTCTTGCCGAAAAAATCGAACCTTTGCCCTGCACATCTTTCATCACCAAGTAAACCATCAGTAACTTCCAAGTCTTAAGGGCGGTCAAAAATGGGTTGTCTACAACCGACTTGCAGGTTGATGAGGATGCCTCGTATGAGGTGAGACCGGTACGGGTCTTGGATAGACGGGACCGGGGCAAGGCCATTCCTTTGGTCAAGGTATTGTGGAAATATCACGGGGTTGAGGAAGCCACTTGGGAACGTGAATTGGAGGTCCGAGCGATATATCCAAACTTGTTTGTTAATGTTTAAGCATATGTTGAGAATTTTGTTTTGTTGATAAACTTTAAGAACATTGTATGTTTTGGATTATGAAAATATTGAAATAGTTGAATACATTTCAGGACTATGAGTTTAATTTAACATTGTATATGTTGAATGTGTTGTAGAAATGCAAATATATCATTAACATTGAATATGTTATGGAATTGCGGAGTATGTGTATTGGAACTTGTTGAATTTCAAAGGTATGCATATTGATAATGCATGATTGAATTATATTGTAAGTGTTCTCTTGAAAAGAGATGGAATGACCGGTAATGGGTCAAGATGATGAATGTGGAATTGTGATTTGATTGAGAACTGAGAAATCACGCTTTTGAAACTTATATATATATATATATATATCTAATAACTCTTTTGTCAGCTTTGGGCCGTAGCTAACCTCTTCCGAATGAGAACAACTTTCTCGGTTGTCTCCCTAACCATCTCCAGACCCAACAATGGTGCATCCCCCACTTCGGCCCAACAAACTGGTGATCTCTAACTCTGGAGAGTAGGGGCCTCGAACATTGTCTTCCCAATATTTGCCTGATAACTATTATTATAGGCAAACTCAATCAACGATAGATGCCTCTCCCATGACCCCTTCAAATCAAGGACACGAGCTCTAAGCATGTCCTCCAAAATTTGAATGGTACGCCCTCACTGTCCATCGGTCTGAGGATGATAAGCGATACTACAGGTCAACTTAGTTCCCAACGCCTTTTGAAGACTTTACCACAACCGAGCAGTGAAACGAGGATTTCTATTCGAAATAATGGTCATATGGACCCCATGGAGTTGAACTATCTCTCTAATGTACTACTCTGCCAAATAATCAACTGAGTCACTAGTGTGCATCAGAATGAAGTGTGTAGACTTAGTCAACCTATCAATAACCACCCAAATGACATCATTGCTTCGTTGTGTTCTAGGAAGCTCAATTACAAAGTCCATGGTAATATGCTTCCATTTTCATTCGGCTATAGGTAAGGGGTGTAGTAAACCCGCTGGCTTTTGGTGCTCGGCCTTCACTTGTTGGCAAGTAAGGCATTTCGAAACAAATAAGGCGGCGTCTCGTTTCACACCCCTCCATCAAAATTGGCTACTAAGATCATGATACATTTTAGTGCCTTTCGGATATACCGCAAGGCATAAGAGATGATATTCTCGAAGTACCTCCTATCTACAAGATTCCAGCATAAACAAATGGTATAGATACCTCACACTTAGATCCGAGTGGATGTTCAAACTCTTCTCTTCCTTCCCGTTGGAGATCCTATCACGGATTGTCTCCACCTCACGATCACCCTGTTGCGCCTCTATGACTCTACTAATCAAGGTAGGTTAAACAATCAAAGTAAGTAAGGTAGCACCCTCGCTAGACTCACCCAGATGTAAATTAAACTCATTGATATCACCAAGCATATCCCATTCCCGAATGGCCACACTTGCCACACTATTCATAGATTTTCGACTCAAAGCATCGGCCACTACATTGGCCTTCCTTGGATAATAGTACAACTCAAAGTCATAATCCTCCATAAATTCCATCCATCTCCGTTGACGTAAATTCAAATCTTTTGGGGAAAACAAGTATTTTAGACTCTTATGATCAGAGAAAACATCAAATTTTTTACCATACAAATAATGCCTCAAAATCTTCAAGGTAAAAATTACCGTCACTAACTCTAAATCATGGGTGGGGTAATTCTTCTCATGAGTTTTCAATTGT
>NW_021025323.1:1592055-1699356 GCF_004153795.1 Camellia sinensis | reverse complement strand
CTCGTCGAGTGTTTTATCTTTACAAAAAACCACACTCATTGGATATCAATAGTATCTTGATTAAATCATATTTTTTTAATGATAAATATGATTTTAAAAATAAATTGTTGACAAAATATGTTATAATCTAAAAATTATTGATATCCGATCAACATGATTTTTTGTAAGAATAAAATACTTAACGAACTCTATATGATTCGAATAATCGAAATAATACCTACTAGTCCAACAACACCGCTTTCTCTTTTAACAAAGTTAGGGATTGTTTGGCATCCCCTATATTAATTCATTTTTTTTTAATCTTTTTATTTTTTTTTATCACATTATCTCTCTATTTTTTACACATTTTTCTTAAAACATAAAAAAAAAATACACTTATTTAAATTATTTCAAATAACCCCCAATTTTAACTGTCTTTTGATTCCATTCTTGTCAAATCAATTTTTTAGTTTTTGAAATTTAAGAAATCAACTATTCAAGTTTAAAATTAAAATAAGATAATATTAAGATAATGCTTTAAAACTATATATCATTTTATTTTAATTTTGAATTTAAACAATGGACAAATTACATTAATGGTTCCTAAAATTTAGAACTTATGTCACTTTGTTCCTTAATTTTTCAATTGTGACACATTTGATCTTAAATTTTAAATCTTGTTCCAAACAAAAACAATTGAAGATATCATTGCTCAATTTCAAGGGTAAAATCGTCAATTTGATAAAATATAAACTAATTTGATAAAAATAAATGTCAAAAAAATATTTTAAATCGTTAAAAATTATTTTTGCCCACCAAAAATAAAATTATGTAAAGTTGATAAATCTTTTACACATTTATTTATTTACCAAATTAATTTTTATTATGTGTTTGGATGATAATCATGTAATGGGTAGTTGTTAGGCTTTTAATGTGTGAATGATATATTTAATATATGAAATGTTTTTAGTTTTGGATTTTTTTGATTTAATGGATTGGTTTAATAATGATATCAAAGTTGTCGCCATATTTCTTTTTTGAAAAAATAAAAACTAATTCAATGAAAATAAAAATGACCACCCATTACATGATCATCATCTAAACACATAATAAAAATTAATTTGGTAAATAAATAAATGTGTAAAAGATTTATCAACTTTACATAATTTTATTTTTGGTGGGCAAAAATAATTTTTAACGATTTAAAATATTTTTTTAACATTTATTTTTGTCAAATTAGTTTATATTTTATCAAATTGACGACTATGCCCTTATCTTCAATTATCCTTATTTTGAATAAGATGCAAAATTCAGGGTCAAATGTGTCACAATTGAAAAGTTAGGAACTACAATGACACGAGTTTTAAATTATAGGGACTGTTAGTATAATTCGCCCTTAAACAATTGAATTACCAAAGTAAAATTATTGTGGAGAAAAGAATGATAGAAGATTCTGATCCACAATGTTACACTAAAAATATGTAAATTTTGGACAATAATCATTAGCTTGTTTTGCGGGGTAAGTTAACAGATGACTTTTTAATTTTTATTTTTATTTTTTGATTTTTTTTAAAAAATGTGACAAAAAAAATTAAAAAAGCAAAAAATTTCTTTCAACCATATTCTCAACACAAGCCAATATTGTTATAGTTGTCATATTATTGCTAGTTATTATTGTGGTGTTCTGTATTACCCAAGAAGACCATCTAATACATGTGCAGTGCATTTGAATTTGAAAAGTGTGGGTTCAGTTTTAGCTGCATTTTGATTCCATTCTAGTCAAATTGTTATAAAATTAAAGTAATATAAGAGAAAATGAGAGCTAAAGAGAATAGTAAAAAATTAGAATTAAGAGAGTAAATATTACTTCTCATTTAATCTTATGAATACCAAAACATCTAGTAAACATTTGTTTATATAGACAAAATTTTAGTAGATACAACATGAATTTGGAGGAGTTGGTGGAGATGGGAGGTTGGTGAAGTAAGTGAAAATGGTGAGGTTGAAGGAGTTGTTGAGGTTGAAGAGGTAGGTAAATTAACACAACCTCATTTACGAAATTCCATCATGTTACATTAATCTCATCTTCTTATCTTGAATCAAAACGAAATCTTTTTTAATGGTCATTCAAATATTTCATAACACTCCCCTTTGGACAACTATATACTAAGAATATGTCTCGTTAAAATTTTACCAAGGAAAATCCATTGGAAAAAAACCTTTGGTGAAGGAAAAATAGTACAATATTTTTGTATGTGATTTGTGTAAATTGCCTCATTAAAACTTTACTAAGGAAAACTCAGTGAGAAAAAACCTTAGACAAAGGAAAAAGAGTACAATCTATAAATCTGCTTAAATAAATGACTCACCCTCAAAACTGCATAATAGATCTCTATGTTGACGCATCCTAATATTATGCATGAGCTTTTGGAATGTTGCAGTCTATAGTTGTTACCCAAAAGGCAACTCAGGAGGGGTGAATTGAGTTTTTAAATGAATTGGTAAATTAAAAATTCACCCCAAACAATAAATAAATAAAAATGCTCAACAGTATAAAATAGAGTAATGAAATGAAATGAGCAAATGGAAGAGAAAGCAAACGCAATGATTTATAGTGGTTCGGTATGTCGGGCCTACGTCCACTGTCCAAGTATCTTCCTCGAAAATTTCTCCACTATTCTTCAAATAGTAATTACACCAGTAGTTTCACTGGTGCTAGTGAACATTTACAACAAGTAACCAATCCCAATCACTCCGACTAGTTTTGAATTCGGTACCTAGTCACACCTCACTGAGTGATTTTATCTCAAAAATCACTCACAAAAATTACCACTCTTTTTACAGGAATAAGAATAAGGGATATAAGAATCTTTTACAATTTTACTCAAACTCTCTATAGATTTTCTCTCACAAGAAATAATTAATCACTAAAAGCACACAATACAATATTTAAAAATACTTTAATATCACAGAATTTCTCTTCAACATTTCTCTAATTTTTCTCCTAACAGAATACTCCATATATAATCGAAAAAATTTCCGTTGAAGAAAATATACGCACCTTTCGGATCATGAGGAGACAACCACGTGAAAACAAACAGAGCACGCGGAGCGGGGCACATTATAAGTTTTTTCTTTTGCTTTTTTTTATTGTCGGGCACCGCTTCAACCTTTGGAGCACGCATGAGCGGACAACTTTTTCTTTCGACAGATGGAGGCAACAAGCTCGAGGTTTGAATTAATAGGCAAAAGTCACTTTGATAAATAGTAAACACTATTTACACAGTATTTAACCGACTAAAAATCAAAAAGTAAATAATGAAAGTACTATTTACATAATAACTTTCTATTAAAAAATATATGTAACACAGTAAAATCTCTTTAAAAAACATTTATATTATATTTATAAATGTACTCTCATTTTATAAATTTTGTAACTATTGTAGAAATAATATTTAGATACATTCAAATGAAGACAACCCACCACCACGTGGCTATACTAATTTTGTCAAAGAATGAAAAGTAATTTTACTATTTATTGCACATAAAGTATTATTATTTTAAACCGATGCAACCAAAATCTATTTTTATATTTTTGTGTCAAATGATTGTAAAAATTTCTATATTTAAAAATCACAAATTATCTCATAATATTTTAGACATTATCAAAGTGTTTTGGTAAATAGATCTGCCAGATTATCACTTAAGCGTATCTGTTGAATATCAGTATCACCATTTTTCTAGAGCTCATGTGTGTAAAAGAATTTTGGTGAAATATGGTTTGTCCTGTCACCTTTGATATAGCCTTCTTTAATCTGTGTGATACATGTAGCATTATCTTCATATAATATGGTTGGACTGTCTTTTGTTGAAGACAGTCCGCATATTTCTTGAATGTGGTGGATCATGGATCTAAGCCAAATACATTTTCACCTTGTTTCATGTATTGCAAGTATTTCTGAGTGATTTCAAGAAGTAGTAGTCAAAGTTTGTTTTATTGATCGCCAAGATACAACAGTATTTCCATAGGCAGAAAAATATCGTGTTTGTGATTTAGCTTTATGTAGATCAGAGAGTTATCCAACATTTGCATATCCGATTAATTGAGGCTTTGATTCATTTGAGTAAAATAAACTTATAGTTGTTCCATGAAGATAACATAATATTTGCTTCACTCCATTCCAATATCTTCGGGTTTATGCAGAATTATAACTTGCTAATAAATTGACAACAAATGCAATATTAGGCCCGATACAATTTGCAAGCTATATGAGAGCACCAATTGCACTGAGATATAGGACTTCAGGACCAAGGAGTTCTTCATTATCTTCTCGAGGTCGAAAAATATCAAGTGATCGAACAACCATAGAAGTACTCAAAGGATAATCTTTATCCACATAAAAGTTCTTCAATACCTTTTCTGTATATATTGATTGATCTACAAGAATCCCTTTTTGGCAAGTGTTCGATCTGCAAGCCGAGACAAAATTTTGTTTTACTAAAATCTTTCATTTCAAATTCGTTCTTTAAATAGTCTGTAGTATTTGTACAGCGATCTCAGTTTTGACCCGACACTTGTGGTAGTCCGGACTCGGGTTTATGGATTTTGAATGTTGTTCATTGTCGTTTTCCCTCTATTCCTCCTTAAATTTGGTTATTTGGACGTGTTGAGCGTGTTCGGAACAGGTTAGTTTCTTGGTTTTCAAACCTTAGGTTGCTCAGATTTTTGGTCCTCCCCTTGAGCGAGATTTGCAAACACTCAGTACTTTGCACGTCTGCAAAAGTACTGGAAGAGTGTTTTCTACGCTCGAGTGGCATTTCTTACGCTCGAGCTGGTGGCCGCTCGAATGGCCTTTCTTACGCTCGAGCGGTTTGTCTATTGTCAGCAAAAATACTGGATGTGTGTATTTTGTGCTCAAGCGGGTCACTTTTAGGCTCGAGTAGAACAACTTATTGTGTCTAACGCTCGAGCGTCAACTATTGCACTCGACCAGACTGTGCATATATCGGATCATGAAAATGACTTTTTACATCACTTTTTCAAATCTTTTCTTCCAAAAATCCTAAAGTGACACACACTCTCTCTAAAATACTATCTCTCTCTACATTTTCTCCTAGATCCATTGATCACTCCACCCTAGTGTCTTTGGGAAAAGGGTAGAGCATCTTGAGGGCTCCGTTTTGATCCGATTGAAGTGTGGTTTCGGCATCGTTGAAGTTTCGTCCTTGCTCTATTGGTCTTCTAAACTTGAGGTAAGGACTCTCTACACCTTAATATGGGTTTTAACTTGGTTATAGGTTATAATGTGAAAATGGTGAGATTTGGGGGTGTTTTGAGCAAACCTAGGGTTTGGGTTCAAGTTTGAAAAGAGGGGTTTCTATATGGGTGTTATATAAATGATTATGGGGTTTAGATATGAGGTCATTTTGTGTCAAAATAGTTAATTTTGGTCTTTGGGTCAATATTTGGAAAATGGGGAGTTTTGCCCTAAAATGTCTCGAATAATTATTTTGTATAAATAATGAAATTGGTATGAAAAATGTGAAATTTGGGGGATGTATACATGGATGGTGTTGTTGGATTTGTTTAATCACTCACCTATGAAAATTTGATGATTTATCTGTTATAGAGATTGTATATCTGTTTAGAAATATCTGCTTTGAGCTATCAGTGGAGGATAGTCATTATTGTTGAAGACATTACATGTGGATTAGGCGAATTGAAACTAATCCCTTAACCATTATCATTGAATATGATTATGAATGATATACATTGTATATGTATGACATTTGGGAGGAGAAAAGGGATCTACTCAATGTTTTGAGGAGGAGAAAGGGGATGGACTCCATTGAACTAAGTTGGCCTGTGTGTCCAGGGTGAAAGTCCCGAAAACCATTCATATACATGGGTGCCGATTCCCGTAGACGAAATTTCTGTAAAATAGCAAATAGAAGTGAATGTATTTGTATGATGATTTTATCTGTTGGAAACTTGTGAGATGTAACCTCTGTTGACGAGTTAAATGTAGTGGATGTATCTATTGAACCAAAATGAATAAATTGAGATACGAGTTTGGCATAACATGGTTGTGGAAAGAGTTACACAGATTTTGTCATAGGACAATGAACATGTGCATCATACCTATATCTTGTTAATTCTCATATACTATATTAGTATGTTTTTACTAAGCTTTAGCTCACCCTATTTGGGAACCATTTTCAGGTGCTAGAGACATGCCTCCGCTGAGACAGTAGTTTGGGGAGACTTTGAGCAAGAGCTTCTTTTTGTTTTATTAATTTTGTATAGCCAAGGGCTAAGTTGTATTGAGTTAGACTCTTTCTTTTGCTGTAACCAAGCAATGTTTTGGAAAGATGTAAGCTTGTAGGGCATTTATTTTGATGATTATTAACAGCTATTACATGCTATAGATTCAGGATGAACATTTATGAATGTATATTGCATGTGTTATCTTTTGTAATACGAACTCTGATGAATGAAAGCATATGTAGCTCGACTTTTTTCTCGCCCATTTTCAGAAGGTTCGAAAGAAAGCCCTACAGTTCGAACTCCCGCGGTTCTGTATCTAATCTCATAAAGTGCAATGTGAAACTGATAAACACCAAAGAGTCCAAATCCTTTTGAAAAATCGATTTTAAATCAAATAATACCAAAATTGGATTGCTTTGCCAGATCATAGAATCGCCACCTAAATATTTTATTTTGGGAAAATTTAGGAAACCCGTGACTCGTGCCAAAAGCCACGTGTCCGTCATCACCAAAGTTGTCTCAGCTCGGGAACTTAGGTACGAGAGAAGAAGGTCCTGTAATGAGCACCCCCGCTCGCCCGATCAAAAGATCGGCCTCTACTAATCATAATATGCTTTTTATAAACATTATGTACTCTTGTTCTGGTTAAAAAGCTACTTTAATATGTGATGCGCACAAGCACAAGCAAGTATAGACTAGTTTGCTCAAGTTGAAACAATTCAACTCATGTTTGTTTGTGAAAATGGTTTGAATTTGCCACCTCAAGTGGGCTTAAAGATGCGGTTTTGCCACCAAACATAGTGGGCTTAAAACATGATTTTGCCACAACAAAGTGGGCTTAAAACTTACATTCATTGAATTGTTCCAATTCAAACAACAAAGCTTTCATCCATAGGCATTCATGCAATTTATCAAATAAGCACATAGCCTCATGGTAAGCATGCTATACATGGCAACATTCACACACATGCAAGTATGCTAAAGCATAAAACTCACCTAGTACTCCAAGCTAGGAAAGAAATAAGTTGGAAAATAATGCATGATTCCTAACTGTGCAAGATGTCTAATGCAACACATATAATATGCAATTAATAGACTCGGCTACTAATTATGGCCTATGATTCAATTTTGATAACATGCGACTAAACACATATTCAAAGAACATATGAAATTGAAATACATTTTGAATGATGCGCCGAGCCTCGGTGCATGCAATATGAATGAATGGATGCAAACATGCGAGCATAAGGTATGCTAATTGAAAATGTCCCTAATCTAACCATCAAAAGCGATTAAATAAAAGGGAGAAAGACGTGGGGTTGGAAGACATGTACACACGTACGCACACTTATTACAACATTATGCCCTTGCGAAGGAGGGTCCGAATGAATAAGCTAACTAGCTACGCTAATTAAGCTAACATTTGAAATGAATTAACTAATTATTCTAAGCTAATTAATTATTACAAACCAGAATCGAATAACTAGTTACACTAACTAATTAATTACAACACTTGATGTAACTAGCTATTCTAAGCTAATTAAAGCGATTAAATAATTAACTATCTAAGCTAATTAAATAGTTACAACACTTAGATGAATTAGCTACCACTAATTAACTAAGCAAGGTAATCAAATCGGCCTCGGGAAACGAGGATGCATGCATGCTCGGTTTCTCCACCCGAAAATGCCACTGCTTTGCTGTTGCAGCCTCTGTTTGTATATGTTTGATCACTGAAAATTGTGTCAACTTCCAGAACACTTCTGATCCTCCTTACCATCACATTGAGCAACTTTCTTCATTGATGGCCGGTTGGCTACCAATGGTGGCCGTCGACTACTATTGGTGGCCGGTCGGCTACTGCCGGTGGCCATCGGCCATTGCTGGTGGCTCGTCGGCTACCCCTGTCTAGAACTTCCTCTTTGCCTGCAACAGAGAGCAAACAGAGGCAAAACAGTATATTCTCAAGGGTTATCTGTACTGTTACTCTCCTTATCATCAAACAAGCTCAAAGGAGTGTAACTCTTGGCCCTCAAACCATTAATCAAATAATTTTCATGCATGATGGCTAAGGGACCAAGTTTGTACAAGTTCAATTAATGCAAAATAAGACTCATAAAGACCACCACCCAATCATGCATGATCAAGGGTGATGGTGACCAAGGAAAGTGGCACCTTTCATCACTTTGAGTATGAAATGTCCCATTTTTTTTATGTTCGAATTTACGTCCGATTCAAACACATGCAATGTGACACAAAAGATGCTTATCTTGCTTCTTTTACTTGTTCAATTTTGTTTACTCATTTTACATTACCGATTCATTCTTTAATCGATTAAGTCCAAAAGTGAGTGTCCTCTAATGGAAAGAGATGTCAACCAAGGGATGGTTTAAGGCAAGAGAAAGGTCATGCCTTGATTAGTGAACCCTTAAAAGAGAATTGAAACCATTAAGCACAAACCTCAATCTCAAGCTTAAACACAACCCTAAGGTTAAACAACCCTCAAAGAAAATGAAATAGTAAAGAAATGAGGGAGGTTGCAGATATTTAGGTGCTGGAATTAGGCATGAAAAAGCATTAAAACATGCAACCAAGTCACACCAATGATGGTTAAAGTCTTAAAACACTAAGCTAGTGAAGGAATTAACACTACAATCATGCAAAATGAGACTCAACTAACCTGAACAGCTCAAAACAGAGCTAAAACAGTCTATTTCAGAGGCAAAAACACGCTGAGATTAAGCTACAAAATGCTAGAAAAATAGGCTAACACATAGAACTACCTAGACTAGCAAACAAGACACAAGGAGAGGAGGCTAACCCCTCCAAATTTGGACTTCAAAATATGTTTTTAGCCACTGAAATAGCTCTAAAAAATAGTGTTTAAAAGCTCTGAAAAAGATGATGCAAGGGTGGGAAACACAGGGGCAAAGGCCTCCAAAACAAGGTACAAAGAAAGGCTATCAACCCCTCAACCTTTAATGGCCTTAGGACCCAAGCTTCAACCCAAAAACACATAGTTTTGATAACCCACAATCAGTTGAAAGACATGCTACAATGAAGACAAAACTAGCTAAGACAATAAGCTAAAACATGGGGTTTTTGAATTGGTAAACAAGCATGAAGAGGGGTGGCTAACCCTCTATTCTTGGTACCTCAAAACAACATTTTTAGCCCCTGAAAACCTCTGAAAATCAGTAGTAAAAAGTTCAAGAAAGTTGGTTTGAAAGTGATGAATAATGGCACAAAAGCTTAACAAGCAAAGGAGCAAGAAGGGTGAACAACCCCTTATCTCAAAATAGCCTCAAACCAACACTTTTAAACCATAAAAACAAAGGTTTTGACAGTTCAAAACCAGCCCCAAAATATTCCAAAACAATGGAAAAATGATCGTAAAGCAAGTGTGCAAAACAAGTACAAAAGGAGAGAGTTATACCTCTTGAAGGAAAGACACAAAATGAAGCAATAAACCAAGCTAAGACCACCTTCTAGAGCTCAAATAGGGTCTCAAGCAACCTCATCCCAAAGATAAGCGACTTTGGTTAAGGGTTGATAGGCAAACTAGAAGTATATCTACACTTGTATGCACAAAAATTCAAGAGAGAGAGAAATCTAAAGAGAGGGAATTGTAGAGAGAGAGGCTCCCAAAAATTTTCTAACCTCTAAAATAATAGAGAAGGTCCTCTATATATAGAAATATATGAGCCTTGGTCGAAAATATCAAATTAGAAATATCTGGAGCAGTGTGGAACAGCTGGAGGGGAAATATCTATACAAAAACTGCCTCTTTTGCACCCGTGGCCGACCAACCATCACTGGTGGCCGACCGACACCACTGGCTGGAGAGGAACAACTGGAGGGGAAAAACCACACTTGGACGACACATGGATGACAAAGTCCATTCATGGCCGACAAAGCCCATCCATGGCCAGAAAACTCCACTAGTGGCCAGCTGGAAAAATCTGCTCTCCAGGTCCAACTTCAAATGGGCATATCTCCTTCCTTTGGAATCCTTTGCAGGTCATTCTTGAGTCTAAATTGAAGCCCCTGAAGTCTTATTTCCAATGGTGGATGCCTCACATCAAAATTCCAAGTGTGCAAGAAGATATGCTTATTTTAGTGAAGACTGCTCAGTTTCGGTCATAACTAGATTCATGCCTAACTTCTCCTCAGCTAGTTTTCTTCCCTCCTCTCCTATTTTCTTCAAATCCAAACCTTTAAATAAGATGTTTTAAAGATTTTTTTCAAATATTTCACCTCTCTTCCATTCATTTCCATTTTGTCCTTGCTCGGTTTACCGAAAAGCGTAACATTTAACGAAATGCGAGCCTCGGAACATCGTAGAAACTTTTTTCAAAAATATTTTGAAAGAGAAGGTTTTAAGGTCTAAAAATTATTTTGGTCAAAATAGTTTTGGTCCAAAATGGGGTGTAAGGTTGAAATTTGAAGCTCTCATTGCCGAAGAAATCAAACCTTTGCACAACACAGCTTTTATTACGAAGTAATCAATCAATGGCGCCCAAGACTTAAGGGCAATCAAAAATGGGATGTCTACAGTTGCCCCTCTTTGACAGAGCTCGAAATCATGAAATTACATGAGTGAATGTCAAAACCCAGAGACGACCCATTTTGACAAGGCCGTAAGATTTGGGCAAACAAACAAAATGTAGATGCAATTGGTTGAACCCGAGGGTTGCCTACGTATCCCTTTGCAAGGAATCAAACCAATGTAGTTTAGAAGCAGAATGGAAAATGATACACAATGTAACAGAACCACAGATACTACTTTTCTCCTTGGCTATGGTCGCAGCTTTCCTTATTTTTCAATAGGGTGACAGACTAGGTTGGTTTAGTATCCAAAATTGAGGCGCATACACGCTACCTCAACCTATAGGGCTGCCATACAGATTTCAAGCCGTGGATACACCCCTGGGTATTTAAACCAGACTTTAGTCTCAGAAATTCCAAACCTTTGCATTCTAGGCAACGGCCATTCGAACTCTAGTTTTCACTGTCTTAGTTGATCTCCTAGAAACTCACCGCAAACACAGGCAAGTTGCTATACTAGACCACCGGAAGTCATTCGGGCACGACAAAACACCAAAGGAATTGCACCTTTAGAGGATTTAAGGTCTCCTAGACCAGGTGAGTGCACAAGATAGTGCGATGTGCAAAAAAGCGCCAGTGTAAATTGCACAAGAAAGTACAATGCACAAGAAAGCGCGAGTGTAAATGCAAAATTTTAAGGTCTCCTAGACCGGGAGGGTGCACAAGAGAGTGCGATGCACAAGAGAGTGCGAATATCATACAAAGTGTAAGTGCATAAGACAGTGCGAGTGAGATATAAAGTGTAACTGCACGAGACAGTGCGAGTGAGATACAAAGTGTAAGTGCACGAGACAGTGTGAGTGAGTTAAAATGCACAAGAAAGTGCGATGTGCAAGAAAGCGCGAGTGTAAATTCAAATGCACAAGAAAGTGCGAGTAAGATGCACAAAAAAGTGCGATAAAATGCACAAACAAGTGCAAGTAAGGTGCACAAAAAAGTGCGATAAAATGCATAAACAAGTGCAAGTAAGATGCACAAAAAAGTGCGATGAATGTTCTATGCAAAATGAGAGCATGTTCTGTGCAAAAGATACGAGCATATTCTATGCAAGATTGAAAGCATGTTGCATGTTCTATGCATGAATCAAGGGCATATTCTATGCAAATTTAGGCCTGTAGAGGAAAATGAGCAGTACATAGAGTTATTACATCATGTACCTTATGAGATGAGTGTAGGGCACTCTGCCACAACTTATTGAAATGTAATGCAGAGGGAGGCAACTCAACAAAACTCCGTTAAGCACAAAACAAAGTCAAAAGCAAGAGTAACCAATCACGCAGTTCAAAGCAACCCATATGTATGAACATGTAGGCATAATCCAAAGCACATGTATTAATCAGAGGGAATATTGTAATCCCCAAGAGAGTTTTGAAATGGTCGGAGATAGTTTTCAAAAGTTGAATCATATCAGAATCATCATGGGGCCTAATCTAGGGGAAAGTGCCCAACAGATGACTTTGGCAAACTGAGAGATGGGTTGGATCTATGCCCCTTGTTCAATTGATGACCCGATCAGATGCATTGAAAATTGCCCCTAGTGTCCAGTTATTGGCCACTGGTTGGGTTCATGCCCCTTGTTCGATTGATGGGCTGATCAGATTCACTGAAAATTGTCCCTAGTGTCCATTTATGGGCTACTATTTTCACCTTTATGTAGACTCAAGTAATGGGGATCATCAGATCCGTTGTCAACCCATCAGACTCATGCTTCTCCTCTGCTCCAGCATGTTTTGAGAATTTACTCCAGTCTCCTCCAAAGCAGTGATAGATTCCTCATATGCACTTTGCAATGATCATGAACGCGATGCCTCTTCTATGGGCACTCTCAACTTGTTTATGAATTCCACACATAGACTTGTTTTCGAGTTTGGAGCGAACCTTCGTGTATGGAATTTTGACCATGCCACTCTGTTGAATCTTTTAAGCAACAAACTTGCTAGGGTGACTCGATGAAGAGCGCTTTTGAACAACACAACAGACATATTATGGTGACTCGATGAATAGCAACATGCTATGGTGACTCAATGAGGAGTGCAGACCAAGACAAATACTGGACACGACACAACTGCATTCATAACTGACCCAAAAGCATAAAAAAAAAAGACTCAAGGTAACTGATCATTCACAGTGCCCGTAGTTTTACTTATGCTCCCTTTAAAACTCAATTTTGCAAAACTCGAGTTTCGATTCCCTTTTTTTTTTTTTTTTGCTCCAAATAGAGATTCTACTGATAAGTCCAAGTATTGAAAATTTTTCCACTTGTTGATTTAAGCTAGTTCTTTCTTACCCACCGCAAATATATGATATGCACAGCAGTCGGTGTAGCTCATGGATTGATGTGAAGCTGACGACGTGAATTGGGCAAGGTGATTGAGTTGAGATAGAATGAGGTAGATATGATTGAGACCGAACTTCAGGATGAAGTTGCCTACGTATCCCAAGAATGGGAATCAGGTCAATGTAGTTCATGGCAGAGGTTCACTCGGGTATTAACACTCTCTTTTTACGCTCTGACTTTTACCAAAGTCGCCCCTTCGGGGTTTTCAACCTTACGAGCTCTATTTATTTGATTTCTTATTTTTCATGCTCTAACTTTTGCCTAGGTCGCCCTTTCGGGTTTTCAGCCTAGCGAGCCTCTCAAGGATAATGTTACAACATTTGTGGTGAATGTGGTGAATGGTCATCCTTGCCCTGATTCTGGAACTGACTTCGCCTTGATTTGAGCTTGGTTCTACATTCTCTTATATATGTCTTCTTCTTTTCCTTTCACCCCATTTTCAGAGTTGGTTCTTCTCGTAATGTGACACCTTCTTGCATTGGCTTTCCTGAATTCAGACAGAAGTTCCCTTCCTCACAGTTGCTTGGATTTCATTCCAATGGATGCTCCTAGCTTGATGATTGGCTTCTTTCTCTTTTTTTCTTTTGTCTTTTTTTTTTTTTTTTCCTTTCTTTTGTTTCTTTTCTTCTTTCTTTTGAAATAATGAAAACACCAGAGGAGAAATTCTATGATTTGTGAGGTTTGAACACCACCTTACATTTGTAGATCTGAAAACCACTTTGTGCTTGCCAACATGACCGCCTAACGGCGAAGAGAATCCCCAGGACAGTATAGGATACCACACACAATTGTGAACCTATCTTTGCAAGTTTTGCAAAAGAGATAGCTTAAATTTTTTTGAAAGAATGAATGATTTTGTGCTGATAAGTCAGAATTCAATTAAACCTTTCAGGGGATCCTTCTCAATACTTGAGCTTATTAACAGAATTTCATTCAGATAACAAATTCAAAAAAAAATTTAAAGTCTTTTTCTATTTGCAAAAGGTCACACACGCATCACTATAGGCATAATAAAATGATCAAAAACTTGACTCCCATTTTCTTATAAAGATGAAGACCTGAGGGTACACAAGAGCGACACAAAGCAAAGACTCAACTGACGCCACAACGCAAAAGACAGAAAATAAAACTCATAACACAACTATGTTGCAAGACATAACCCAAAATAAAATCAGTATCCTTGAAACAAAAAGGGGTTTTCACTCTCCAATTTCATATGCAGAATTTCAAAACAACTTTAAGTAGCCCACGAGAAGGTCCAGACCTGCCGTTAATTCAGCAATACACATCCACACCCAAAAGGATTGATTTCAGACTTTTACCCTAGTTGAGATTGAGGTTCATCACTCCAACCACCAGTGTTGGCAGCACTGCTTCATAAATCTTCCACTCATCAAAATCAAGTGAATTTTCCATCTCTTCAAAGATGTTGTTCCTTTTGCTTAGATTGGAATCAGAAGATTCTGAGATGAACACAATGGGTTTGGGCTCATTAGCGGGTATGATATGTTGGCTAGAGTAATGATTGGCCAGTGGCAAGCTGTTGGTGGGTTTTATGTTATGGCGTGGCAATCTATTGCAGTCAGGGAGAGGGTCATTGACAGCTTTGGGATTTTCAGGTGGGGTGATGACCTTTTTGTCAATCAAATCTTGAATTTCATGGCGAAGATGGTAACAATCGTCAGTGTCATGGCTGGTTTGTTGATGGAAGGCACAGTACTTGGAAGCATTATGCTTGGCTGGAAGGGGATCAGGGAGAGGTCCAGGATTGAGCGGTTTGAGATACCCGTTCTCCATCAATACCTTCAATGCATAGGTTAGGCTCATATGAAGTTGGGTAAAGGTTCGTTTGGGGGAAGAGGAAGCACTAGGTTTAGAAACATCGGCAAATGGAGTAGCAGGTGTTGGTCGGGTATCCATAGGCTTGGGACAAGAATTAGGATGTGTGTTTCTGGTAAAGCATCCCTTTCCGTTGTTTGCCCCTGATTCAAAATGCTCTCATCCTGAGCGACAAAAGTGTACTCCACAATTTTTGTAACAACTATAAGCACTTGCTGTCTGTTCAGCCCTTTGATCTTTAATACCTTGATAGCCCACCAAAGTTGTGCATAAGGATCAATACTTGTCCCAGCTTTGTTCCTACCATTTGCTTCAGCTTGGCCAAGGGATTAGAGGGCTATATCAAAACGAGACCCATTTGTTGTTGATCTGTCGTCACCCATACTTGGGATAGTTTCAGATTGGCCCTTTTCAACTGCAGCTTGGCCCAAGATTGAGAAGCTTGGTGACGGGATCAAAACCCCAAATGTTAAATCTGTCATTGTTCCTTGAAGGTCTTCAATCATTCCCAACATCTCAGCAGTAGTGGGTTCACTCATTTTACGCTTTTGGTGTACCTGAACCAGATTGGGTGTATCCATCATGCACAAATCAGTACTTTCTGGAATGAACACCTCAGGCTTGGGTAAATGGGTCGGGGTGATGTATATGTTGGGGTTGAAGGTAGGTGGTAGTGTATAGATAAGGTTAAGGTAGGCAGGAGATATTTGGTCATGGATGGGAAGTGGGTTGGAGAAGAAAGGAGAGAGAGAAGATAGTGGTGAAGAAGAGGAAATGCTAGATGCATTCGCGAAAGGAAAACAAGTTTTGGAATTTTTGTGTGTGTGTGAATTCAGCAGATCTTAGCCCCATCCTTGAAGTTCTCTACAATGTTCCCTACAAGGGACGACTGAGATGGGGCCATGTCGCTCACATAGAAAAGGACGGTTAAGATCTGCTGAATTTACACACATAAAAAAAAAAAAATTCCAAAACTTGTTTTCCTTTCCCGGTCCCATCTAGCCTTTCCTCTTCTTCACCACTATCTTCTCTCTCTCCTCTTTTCTCCAACTTTCCTCAGTCTTTAATGGCTGCTCCACACTTACCCTCTTCTAATAAAGCACTCTCCACTGCTTCTGTAAACAAAGAAAACACAATCAGAAACCAAGAAAACAAAAACAAAAAACAAAAAACAAATTTCATCTACTTTAGAAATAAACAAACAAAACCCAATTATTTGAAAGAAAAAAGGGCTTATAGAGAAGAAATTTTTTTTTTATTTACTTCAGAAATAAACAAACAAAACCCAATTATTTTGAAAGAAAAAAAAAAGACTTATAGAGAAGAAAAAAGGGGTGGGGTTTGATTTTTTAATTGGGTTTGTTCTCTTTTCTTCTATTATCTCTATCTTTTTCCTTTAAAGTTGAATTTTTTTCTTTCTTCACTCAGTTTTGAAACTCACCGTCTTCTTCCTCTGTCCCCTCATTAAATATTCTTCTCATTTTGTTCGTTTTAAATAAATTTTGACAATTAGATATCTTCTTTAAGGAGTACAGAGAGGTATAGAGAGATGAGATATGGAGGGGAGCTTATCCCTATCCTCTTACATTCTATACATCAATCAATCATTTTTCTGTCACATTCATCTGTTCAAGTACAAAAAAAAAATACAAATCATCTCAAATTATAAAACTGCAAAACTCCAAGTATAAAATAATTTTCAAAATATATAAATAAACATATTTTCAAATTTTGAAAACTTTTTTTAAAAATTTATCTTTTAAAATTAATTTTAAAACTTAATCAAACGTAGCCGTATGGTAGCATTTGATTTGATTTTAGAATCATGATTTTGATAAAAAAAAAAAAAACATACCCAAGCAAAGTTTTCAAAATTCAATTCAAAAATTCTTTCCAAAATTCATAACCAAACTATTTTCAAAACTCTATTTTTTTTAAAAAAAAAAATTCAATTTTTTTTTTATTTTGTTACTTAAAATTATTTTTTATTTTTTTGGAATTTTTTTATATTTATTTTTGAAGATCATTTTTGTTTTTTTCTTTTGTCAAAAAAATATTTTTTTATTTTTGTAATTATTGAACAAATAATTTGTTATGATTTAGATATATAGGAGCGATCCAAAAAAAATTTAAAATTTAAAAAATTTAAATATTTAAAAAAATGAAAAAATATTTAAAAAATAAAATGAAATATTGAAAATGGAAAAAATGAAAAAAATATTTAAAAGGAAAAATTTTAAAATATTTTAAAAAATACAACGCACAAATTAAAAATAGTAAATAAATATTTATAATCAAAAATATTTATCCTAAAAAAATAAAATTAAGAAAATTTTTAAATATTTTATAAAAATAAACTCAAAACAATTTCAAAATACAGTTTGAAACTCAAAACTCTTTTAAATTTTTTTTTTCAAAATTCATAACCAACAAATTTTCTTTTTCAAAAATTTATCTTTCAAAGGACAGCTCTATACTCAAAACTTAATATAAAAACTAAATCAAATCGAGCCATTTGAATTTCGAACTCTCAAAAATTATTTTCACAGTTGCGGGTTTATTTTTTAATATTTATTGTTATTATTATTTATTTATTACAATTGATCATTGCCATTTCTATGTAGTGTAGTGGTTTCTTCTCAGTCCAAACCCTCTCCTTGAAGTTCTCTACATGCTCCCTATAGGGGACGATTGAGATGGGGCCATGTCGATCACATAGAAAAGGACTGCTGAGATCTACTGAATTCACACACACACACACACACACACACACACACACACAAAATTTCAAAACTTGTTTTCCTTTCCCGGACCCATCTAGCATTTCCTCTTCTTCACCACTATCTTCTCTCTCTTCTCTCTTCTCCAACTTTCCTCAGTCTTTAATGGCTGCCTCACACTTACCTCTTCTAATAAAGCACTCTCCATTGCTTCTGTAAACAAAGCAAACACAATCAGAAACCAGAAAAACAAAAACAAAAAACAAATTTCATCTACTTTAGAAATAAACAAACAAAACCCAATTATTTTGAAAGAAAAAAGGGCTTATAGAGAAGAAAAAAAGGGGTGGGGTTTGATTTTTTAATTGGGTTTGTTCTCTTTTCTTCTATTATCTCTGTCTTCTTACTTTAAAGTTCAATTTTTTTTTTTCTTTCTTTGCTCATTTTTCAAACTCACCATCTTCTTCCTCTGTCCCCTCATTTAATATTCTTTTTCATTTTGTTCGTTTTAAAAAAAATGATAAATTTTGACAATTAGATATCTTATTTCCCATCAAAAATAGCTTTCTGGGTGTCTCTGATTTCTCAGTATTGTTTCTAATTTGCGAGAGAGAGAGAGAGAGAGAGAGAGAGAGAGACTACTTTGAAGATCAAGTTTTGTAGGTATTTCTGTTTCTTAGAAAACAATCATGGTTTCATTTTCTTGAGAGAGATTTGAAAATCACTTCAAGTGGATGTCTGTATTTCCATTTGAGGAGAGAGAGTATTAGTCTTGTATCAGAGCGATAAAGGTTATTTTTGGGTGGGCCTCTTGCGTATTTTTTTTTTTAGAGAGAATCTGGATCGTTGGGTGTAGTTGGGTGCATCTCAGTCGTTGCACGTAGGAACTCAAGGAGACAACTCAAGGAGAGTGTTAGAAGAGGAGAGAGCGAGGAAATAATATTTATTATATTGAATGTATTTAATCCTATACAATAGAAGGCCTGTCTATATAGACTGAAAAAGAGTATCCTACTAGAAATCTAACTATTAGAAAGAGTATCTTATAAGAAACCTAACTATGGCAATACCTAATATATCTAGGAAATCAATACATAATATATGTAGGAATATATTATATATATATATATATATTAACATCCCCCCTCAAACTCAAGGAGGATAAACATTTTGAGTTTGGAGAGAGAAACTAAAACATGAAATAAAACTAAATAAAATGAAAGGCAAATAGATTGCAAAGTCTGAATGGGAGCGCAAGGGTGCTTGAGATATATCAGACAGTTTATGGTCATGTCGGACCATTATAAGAACTTGTCGGAACTAATGCTGGGACAATTTAAGGTCATGCCGGACTGTTGTAGAAATTGACCGAAACTAATGTCGAGATAGTTTAAGGTCATGTCAGACCGTTGTAGAAGCTAACCAGAATCAATGTCGAGACAGTTTAAAGGGGTCATAGCGGACCGTTGTAGGAGTTAACCGAAATCAATGTTGGGACAGTTTAAAGGGTCATTGTAGAGAACTAGATATTGAACCAGCTTGCGTGGTGTACACATAACTTATAACATGGTGCTGAACGATGATGGTAACAAACAACTGAGTGCGCCGGGGGGCAGCTTGGATTGTGTGCCAAAGAAGGTGGCTTGGGCTGTGCACCAAAGGGGGCAGCTTAGATTGTGCACTAGAAGGGGCAGTGTGGATTGTGCGCCAGGGGGGGCGGTTTGGGTGGTGCACCAAAGGGGACGGCTTGCGTGGTGTGCATGATGTATAACCATAGACTCACCATGATATAGGTATAATACCCCCCCTAAAACTCAAATAGGTTTGAATATAGAAACCTATTTGAGGTTGAAACAGAGGGAAAGACAAAGTGGAGCCGAAACACACAAAAAAGTGGATTGCGAGCAAAACAATAATAGTAAATATGATAGAGATATTTAATATAAGAATAAATTAGTGAACTAAGGAAGGAATCACCATGAAGCGATACTGATAGGAAAATATGACAACGGAATAGGTTGAGGTCCGGCAGGCGACCAAGGCAAGGCTGCCGCCCGCCGGTAAGGTGAAGAACACCAAGAGCTTAACCTATATCTCTAATACCATATTAGAATAGTAGAGAGAGAGAGAGAAAGAGAGAGAGGAAATAATATGTATTGTATTAAATGTATTTAATCATATATAATAGAAGGTCTGTATATATAGACTAAGAAAAAGTATCCTATTAGAAATCTAACTATGAGAAAGAGTATTCTATAAGAAATCTAATTATGACAATACCTAATATATTTAGGAAATCAAGACCTAATATATGTAGGAATATATATCATATATACATTAACAAAGAGGATCCAGACTCGTTTCTTCTAGCTCAGCAAAAAATAACTTTTAATCTTGCTTACATCATGATTCTGATCCCACAAGATAATCCAAATAGCATGAAACACGTTGAGGCTTACTGTGCCTTTTGGAATTAGGCCTCGTTTGGCCTATTATAATTTTAGTCTAAAAGTTAGAAATTTATTAAAAAAATAAAAAAGTTTATAATCCATACCAAAAAGTCCAAGATTCTCTTTTCTCTTTATTTTTTACACATCTTTTCATAAAAAGTCAAAAAGTCTTTCCAAACATACTAATTTTTTTTTATCTTATATTTTAACTAAAAAGTTAAAAAGTTACTAAAATAGCATGTTCCCAAACAAAGCCTTAGTCTAGGACTAAAAATATTCTAATCAACAATTTTAAATTTTGTTATAAATAATCATATCATTTTTTTTTTGTTGTAATTTTTATAAAAAATTTAAAAAATATTAAAATAATTTGTTCTAAACGAATCCTTGGTACTCTCAGTAATTGAGGACTTTGCAATAATTGATGACTTTAGGGATTATTTGGCATATATATATATATATATATTAATCATAGCACTTTTTTATTTTTATTTTTCTATACATCTTTTCATAAAAATTCAAAAAATATACTTATTTAAATTATTCCAAATACCCTCTTAATTTTCAAAATTAAAAATTGAATACTTGTTTTTAAAAATTGAGGACTTTAATTTTCAAAATTAAAAATGGAAAACTTTAAAAATTGAGGACTTTTCAATAATTAAGGACTTTTTAAAAGTTTGAACTTTTAATTCATATTTTTTAATTTTTGATAATTTTTTATATTTAAAGGAAAAATTGGTAATAAATTCAATCTAAGGAATGTATAAGCAAGGCACTAGTGTATGACCATGACTAAAGGTAAGATGCAATTAATGATGAGATCAAAATATAATTAAATATTAACTTATTATAGCGACTTCGGTTTTGACCCGACATTTTATTATGTTCCGAACTTGGGTTTTATAGTTCAGTGTTGTTGTCCATCTATTGTTACCCTTGTTGCTCCTTGGATTAGTCATTTGGATTGTAGTTGTGTGTTTGGAACAAGTTGGTTGCTTGTTTTTCCAAACCTATGTTGCCCAGAATTTTACTCCTCCACTCGTGCGGCCATTCTTGTGCTCGAACGGGCTTTGCAATTTTTCTCCTCCACTCGAGCGGCCATTCTTGCGCTCAAGCGGGATTTGCAAACTCTCAGTATTTTTTTACAGACCTGCAAATGCTGGAAGAGTGTATTCAACGCTCGAGTGTCGCTTCTTACGCTCGAACGGAACAATGTGTCTGACGCTCGAGCATCGCTTTTCACGCTCAAGCAGATTGCGTGTATAACAAATCGTGAGGATGACTTTTTCGTCATTTTTTTCACTCCTCTCTCTCTCTCTCTAAAACCATCCGAAACCCTAGATCTTGAGTTTCTCTCTCTAAAACTCATCTTCTCTCTACTATTTCACCTAGATCCATTGGGTTTTTCACCCTAGTGCCTTTGAGAAAAATGTAGAGCATGTCGTGGGCTCTCTTTTTAACCGAACAAAAGTGGTTTTCGGTGTCTTTGGAGTTTCAATCTTGCTTTGCTTGTCTTCTCTTCTTGAGGTTGGGACTTTCTGCACTTTCATATGGTTTTTAGCTTAATTATTTGTCGTTGTGTAAAAATAGTGGAATTTGGGAGTAGTTTGAACAAACCTAGGGTTTGGGTGTGAACTAAAATAGGGGTTTTTGATGAGTGAAAAATAAATGGTTATGGGGTTTGTAAATGAGGTTGTATTATGTCAAAATTGTTGATTTTGGAACTTGGGTTGATATTTGAAAAAGGGGGAGTTTGCTCTAAAATGACTATAATATTTATTTTGTATAAATAAATGAAATTGGTATTGTAAACATGAAATTGGGGGGATATTGAAATAGATGGTGGAGTTGAGTATTTAATACCTCTCACTTTTGGAAGTTTTGAATAAATTATCTGTCTTGAGATTGAATATCTGTTTAGAAATAACTGTATTGGGTTATCGGTGGAGGGTAACTATGATTGTTGTAAAAATTGCATGAGGATTAGGTGAATTAAAACTAATCTATTGTTGATTGTCTTTGAATATGACTATGTTTTAAATACATTGTATATGTATGATGTTTGAGAGGAGAAAGGGGATGTACTTCATATTTGGGAGGAGATAGGCAATGGACTCCATTAAAATTAAGTTGGCCGGAGTGTCTAGGGTTAAAGTCCCAAAATCTTGTGTATACATGGCTGCCGATCCCGCGGACGAAATTTTCGTAAAATGGCAGATTGAAGTGTTTGTGTGGTAATTGTGTTGATTAGATAACCACTGAGTTGTAGTCTCAGTTGGGTTGTTGAAAGAAAATGGAATTGGCTCATGAGTTGACAAGGGTGAATTATCTTGAAAAGAATGGATGGAAAATGAATTGAAATATGAACTTTGGTACTTTACGATCTTATAAAAGTATGAATGTTTTGTCACAAGTATTGTGGATGTACATTGTACTTATATCTCTGCTAAATCTCATATAATGTGTTAGATTATTTCTACTGGGTTTTGGCTCACCCTATTTGGGAAAACCATTTTCAAGTGTTGGAGATATGCCTCCGCCAAGGCAATAGCTTGGAGGGACTTTTGGGAAGCAAGAGCTTCTTTATTTTGTTATATTATTTTGTATAGCCAGGGGCTTTAATTGTATTGAGCTAACCAGGCAATGACTTGGAAAAATGTAAGCCTATAGGGCATCTGACTATATGTTTAGTTTCATTTTTCTCAACATTAATACATGCTATAGATTCAGGATGAACATTGGTGAATTTATACCGCATGTGTTAACCTTTGTAAACGAACTCTGAACTCTGGTGGATGAATATATCTTATTTCTGTTATTCTTCCACTTATGAGTTGTATTTATTGTCACGCCCCACTTTTTATTACTCGGAATCCATTACTAACTTCATTAAGTTTATTCAATTTCAGAGATAACATGCGGAAACTCTTTACATCATTTGTAAGAATAAATAGAGATTCTCTCATCCGAAACGCAAATTAAATGCAACATACACATAACTAAAGAAATTGCCCACAGGCTTACATCTTTAAAGTAAAAGAAAGGGTTTAACCCTTTTACATCAATGGCATTCTGCCCACAAATAAAAGGCCCATGGCCAACACATAAAGAAGATCCTCGATCTTGGAACCCATCTCGACGTTCACCTGAAAAAGGATTAGCAACGTGGGATGAACATAAAGTCCAGTAGAGATCTCAATATGATCCTAAACAATAGCAACTTACAGATAGCTATGATCATGAATGCTTACTCTCATACTAAATAAATAATGTGACGGTTTATACAGAAATATACGTATATAAGAAATCTTCGCCAAGTCATTCATTTCATTCAATAACATAAGTAATTCACTTTTCTTCCTTCTCGATACCTTTTTCCAAAATTCATATGACTATAACAAGTTTTTGAAGAAAAAATAATTTTACCATGCCCATTATGTTTTCTCTCACTTTCCAGCCTTACACCTGATTTTCCTTTTCAAAACATGTTCACAAGTATTCAAAGTCTTTCACATTTTCCACAATCTCAACACAATACTTACGTCTGTTTCCATCACATTCATAACTATACAAATATGCCTTTAATGCAAAAGGAAAACAACAAGAAATCAATAACTATCTGCTTCAACAATTGAGGCAATATGGCCGTCCAGAACAATAAGCATCATAACCCATGATATACCCAGATACACTAAGACAATAATAAAAAATGAATTCTGCTCTACCTACCTTAAGCACTATAAGCCAAGGATACACCTTTCCAAAACAAAATGCCAAGCCAAGGATACACCTTTCCATAACTGTAGACACCCCATTTTTGACCATTCTTAAGACTTGGGCACTATTGATGGTTTACTTGGTGGTGAAAGTTATGCAGTGCAAACGATTTCTTCGGTAAGAAGAGAGCCAAATCTTAACTTCATATCCCTTTTTGGACCAAAACAATCTTGATCAAAATATTTTAGACCTTGAAACCATCTCTTTCAAAATGTTTTGAAAATAAAGTTCTTACGATGTTCCAACGCTTGCATTTTGTCAAATGTTGCGCTTTTCGGTAAACTGAGCGAGGACAAAGTGGAAATGAATGAAAGAGAGATGAAATCTTTGAAAAATATTTCAAAACACCTTGTTCGGGGGTTTGGAGTTGAAGAAAAGAAGAGTGGAGAGAAGAAACCTAGTTGAGGAAGAGGATGGGCATGAATCGCTAAGATAGAGTCGAGCGGTCCTCGCTAAATCAGGCTTATCTGTCTATACACTTGGATTTAAGCTATGAGGCCACCACCGTTGGAAAGAATACTTCTGGGGCTTCATTTTACACTCAATAATCTCCTAAAGCCAAGTCCGGACGGGGGAGATATGGTTGGTTGAAGTAGGGCATCAATCCGGCTGGACCGAATCTGCATGGCTTCACCAAAACAGGCATAACTTTTTGCACAATTAGAATTTTAATGCAAGACTAGCACCATTGGAAAGCTAACTTATGGGGCTTCATCATAGGGGATGGAAGACCACCTTGGACCTTTTGACCTGGTTGGCCGACCAGGTTAAGTGGTTAGCCGACCACTTGAACTGGTCGGCCAGCTCTCTGCAGATTTGTCTCACTGAGTTGCTTCCAGCTGTGCCAGCTGGGAGGCATTTGCTGCATCCTCCATACACGTGTATGGAGGATGTTTAATCTTGGTTTTAAGCTTTCAAGAGAAGCTTTGGCCTCTCTTCTCTATAAAGGAAGGGCCTCCTTTCCTTTACAAGGGTTCAGAAAGTGCTAGAGCATACATGCATATATCTCCCTCTTGTCTCTCCATTTTAGCTTCAAAGAGTGAAGTTCTTGCCCTCCTTTTCACACCACCTCACAACCACACACCTCCAACACCAACCTAAGGTCCTTGGAGCTTGTTTTCAGAGGCTAAGAGGTTGTTGTTTTGGTCCAGAAGCTGCTGGGGTCATTGGCTACAAGGGTAACACTCTTATTCTCTCTTTTGGTCCTTATCTTGCTTCATCTATTACCCTTACTTTCAAGCATTTTTGGGCTTTGTCATAAACTAAAAAAAGTCTTATTTTGAGGTCCTTTACATGTTTGTTTCAGGTCATTTTTCTATTGGGGATCATCTACGCCCTTGCATGCTTGATTTCACCTTGTTTTGAGCCATGCACTTAGGCCTTTGTATTGTGCTTTGTTTGGCCTTTTAGCCACTGAAATCCAGTGGATTTTCAGTGGCCAGCATGCTGTTTTGAGCACCAAAATCAGAGAGGGGTGGCCCTCTCACCCCTTGTCTTGTTTTCTAGCATTATTGGCCTTACAAAGGAGCCCCTATTTGCACACTTATTAAGCATGTTTCAAGCCATTTTTGGTGGGTTTTAGGACCTGCATAGGCTCTATCGAGAGCCCATTTTTCCATTTTGGGTGTCCCTCTTGCATGTGTAGAATAACCCTCTTCATAGCATATCAAAGGAGCCCTTACTTGCATGCTTCCTGGCCTCATTTTAGGCCCTTTTCAGTGAGTTTTAGGGCCTTCATAACCTCTTTCCAAAGGTGGTTTTGTCATATTGGTCGTCCATTTTGCATGTGTAGAACAACCCCTTACATGACCTTTCAAAGGAGCACCTCATTCTAGCATGTGTTGACTAAGTTTCAGTGGGTTTTTGGTCATATTTTAGCATGCCATGTTTCTGTTTTTGACTGATTTGGTGGCCTCTCATGTGCTTCATATGGTTGTAGTGTAAATCATGGTCCACTAGCTTGTATTGCATGATTTTTTGGCCCTCTTTCCTAGCATATTTTGGTCATGATCCAAACTAATTTTTTTCATATTTTAGGCTGCCTTAGCTCTGTTTGAAGTGTTTTGAGTCATGCATGCATTGTTGTATATGGTCATAGTTCAATCAAGCTTACTAGCTTTGCATATCGAGTCCACTAGCATGCATTGTTTGGGCCCTTGACATGTTTTGGCATCATTATACATCATATTTCAGAGTTTACATGTATGCCATATTCCTATGAATTTCACTCTTTAAATGCGTTTGAGAGTCATGCTTGTATGCCTCATTTACCGACCATTGCATGAGCTTCATTTCCATGCATTTTGAGCCATCATTTTAGACCATTTTCCCACTATTTAGAGCCTGTATAGGGACTGTTTGAGGCTGATTTGGTCATTTGTGCATTGTTTTGTATACCTCTAGTGTAATGCACTTCACTAGTTTCGGTATGCGGGCCATCTAGCATGCATTGTGTGAGGTGTTTGCATGTTTCGGGACCATCTTTTATGCCATTTCAGAGATGGATCATGAGTCATTGTATGCCATATTTCATCCCTTGCCATGCCTTGTTAGAGTTGCACTTTGTGCCTTAGGTTTGGTCCCTTGCATTGGACATGCTTACATAAGTGTTCTTGCCTTAATTTCATCATGTATGGCCACTGATTTGAGTGTGGCTGAGGTCCACTCATTTTAGTTTAAGTCCATCTTGCATTGTGTATGTCATGTCCATGTTGTCGCATGCTTGATCGTCGCATTGTGTATGCCTTAATTGCGCCTTTGTGTATGTTCATCTTCATATGTGTGCATTGCGTATGCCATATAGTTTATGTGCATTGAGTATGCCATTCTTAGTTCATAGCATTGCGTATGCTAGTTGCATGTTCGCATATCATCCCTCACATGCCAGCATGATTAGGTTGCATTGCATTTAGGGTTGCATGTTAGTCGCATTGTGTATGCCATCTTGTTGCGTTGTGTTTGGAGTAGGTTAGTCCAAACACGGGAAACGAGGGACGTTTCGTACTCCAAGTGACGAAACGTGCCTCGATTCTCGGTCACCAACACTCCGGATTACCCATGATGGAGTTTGTTTATATGTGCATTCATTTCACATTGAGTCGTGCAATTCGACTCCTCGGCCATCATGCATCAAGATGCATGATTGGTGGCAAGAGGATCGAGGTCTACACTCCCTAGAGCTTGTGCAATGACAGGGAGAGTAGTCGTGCACACATATGTTGAAAATACTTTGCCATGCCCCTTTCTTGCTCTCTGTTACAGCAAACCGGAAACCAGCAGTAAAAACTAGTCAGTAGCCTTCTGGAGCTTTGTACAGTATTCCGGGACCAATTGCAAACAGAGGCAAATCAGGACATCACGATGGATTTCCCGACAAGGTGACTCGAGCATGCATGCATCTTTCATCATTCAGAGCAGAGCTGAGGCAGTCCATCTCATATAGCTTGCATGCTAATTTATTTGTTTTCCTAGTTAATTTGTTAATTAATTAGGGTTTTGTAATATTTAATCAGCTAGAGTAGTTAATTATTCATTCGGACTGTATTATTTATTTGGACCCTCCGAGGAGGGCAATGTTGTAATAAGTGTGCGTGTGTGTGATGTATGTCTTCCAATCCCACGTCTTTCTCCCTTTTATTTACCAGCTTATGATGGTTAGATTAGGGCATGTTTCAATTAGCATACTTATGCTCGTATGTTTGCATCCATTCACCTGTCTTGCATGCACCGGGCTCGGCGCATCATACTAACTGTATTGTATTTCAATTCCGAGTTGAATACATGTTATCTGTAGCATTTCACATGTTATCTTAGAATAACCAAGCCTATCTTAGTTGCATTCTTGTATGTGTTGCATTAGGCATCTCAGCATAGTTAGGATTCATGCATGATTTCTAATTAGCTTCTTTCTTTGGCTTGGAGTACTTGGTAAGCATTTATGCTTTAGCATCCTTGCATGCGTGTGAGTGACTGCCATGATAGCGTGCTTAACATGAGGTTAATTGCTTATGTGATATAGCTGCCTAAATGCCTGTGGGTGAAGGGTGGGTTATTTGAATTGGAACAATTAATCGATTGTGAGATTTTAAGCCCACTTGAGAGTGGCAAATCATTATGTTCTCTAAGCCCACTTAAGGGTGGCAAAATCCGCATTTTAGCTTACTTACGAGTAGCAAATCACTTTCAAAAACAAACATGAAATGTTTTGTTCCAATTTAGGCGATCCAGTCTATACTTGTGTGCTGTGCTGTAGACGTCCCGGAACGTCCCGGGAGGGAAAGCCCGTTTTGTTCATTTGGGCTCACTACAATTCGGACTCAAATTGTCACGGTTCTTAATCTGATCTTGCAAAGTGTAACGCAAGACTGATAAATCACCAAAGAGTCCAAATCTGACAAATCATTTTGGAAAACATATTTTTTTTAGAAAGAAGTGTCAAACATGGACTGCTTTGCCAGATACAGAGTCGCCACCTAAATATTTATTTTTGGAGAAATTTAGGAAATCCTGACTCGTACCTAAGGCTACGTGTCCGTCATCACCAAAGTTGCCTCGGCTCAGGAACTTGGGTACGATTGGGGAAGGTTACTTCGTGAGCACCCCCGCTCGCCCGATCAAAGATCGACCTCTACTAACCATGATATCGAGTTTTGAAAACATATGTGCTCTTATTCTGGTTATTAGCCTAGATTTACTATGTGATGCACGCAGCATACAAGTATAGACTGGGTCGCCTGAATTGGAACAAAACATTTCATGTTTGTTTTGAAAACGGTTTGCTACTCGCAAGTAGGCTAAAAATGTAGATTTGCCACCCTCAAGTGGGCTTAGAAAATATGATGATTTGCCACTCTTAAGTGGGTTTAAAACTCACAATCAATGAATTGTTCCAATTCAAATAACCCAACCTTCACCCACAGGCATTCAGACAGTTATATCACATAAGCAAATAGCATCATGGTAAGCATGCTATCATGGTAAACACTCATACACATGCGGTATGTTAAAGCATAAAAGCTTACCTAGTACTCCGAGCCAAAACAATAGCTAGTTAGTAATCAAATGTATGATCCTAGTTTATGTTAAGATGGCTAATGCAACACATACAGAATGCAATTAAGATAGGCTCGGCTATTCTAAGATGGCATATGATGATGCTACAACTAACACGTATTCAACTTAGAATTGAAGTACAATGCAGTTAGTATGATGTCCGAGCCCGGTGCATGCAATACAAATGAATGAATGCAAACATGCGGAGCATAAGGATGCTAATTGAAACATGCCCTAATCTAACCATCATAAGCTGGTAAATAAAAGGGAGAAAGACGTAGGGTTGGGAGACATACACACACGCACGAACACTTATTACAACATTGCCCTTGCTCGGAGGGTCTGAATAAATAATACAAACCAAACAAATAATTAACTACTCTGGCTAATTAAATATTACAAAACTTCTAATTAATTAACAAATTAATTACAGAAGGAATGTGGCCGCAGCCCCGCCTCGGAATGATGGGATGATGCATGCTCGATTCGTTTCGCCTGGAAACCCGTTGCCATGCCACTGTTGCCTCTGTTTGCACTGTTCTTCACCTCTAAAAATTGTGAAAATCCTTAGGGTGTTCCTGAATCACCACATAGTCATGCTGAAAAGTCACCGGCCACAGGGAAATGGTCATCGACCAGTAATGGGGACCACCGGCTAGGCTTTGGTAGCCAGCCGGCACTGAAAGTGGCTGACCGGCCATTTATTCCTACAGAGCACTGGTTTTGCAGCAGCAGAGGGCAGACAGTGCATGGCAAAGGATTTTCAAGACAATGTGTGCATAGCCACTCTCTCTATCATGCAATGAACTCAAGGGAGCATGGCCCTCGGTCCTCGGGCCACCAATCACGCATTTTGATGCATGATGGCCAAAGGTACCAAGTTTGCAAATCAATGTAAATGAATGCAACAAAACAAATGAATGCTTCACGTCCTATCATGCTGAGATCAAGGGCGTCGGCGACCGAGGATTGAGACATGTTTCGTCACTTTAAGTACGAACGCGCCTCATTCCTCATGTTTGGTTTGACACCCCAAACCAAACATAATGTTATGTATGTATGTTATATGGCTCAAATATGCAAAATGGCTCAAGTATGCAATATGAGGCTAAGTTAGCAAAGCATGCCAAATGCAATGCAACCTAAACCTGCAAATGTACAATGTGCTAAGCATGCAAGATGCAATGCAATGCGACCTATCATGCAAGCTAAACTAATATAACAATAACATGCAAACATGATATAATGCAAGCATGTAACAAGACACAACATGTCAAACATGCAACTATATACAAAGACGGATTTAAACCGAAATGGGAGGACCTTAGCCCATCCCAAAACAGCGGCCAAAGTGCAATGGAAATGATGGATAAAACACAACTAAGCATGCACGTGCAAAGGTCCCAACACTTAGGCACAAAAGGCAACTTTCAAGGACACTTAAAAAAGGCAATCAAGGACACTAGACCAACATGTTAAACTCTGAAAAACATGCGAAGGATGATGCCAAGTCAAACAAAACATGCAAGTAAGGCGTGCAATAGGGCCCAAAACTTGAGGCCAACAAAGGGGTTCAAACCATAGCTATGCCAAGCAAACCCCAAAGGACCAAAATGACTTAAAACAGTCCTAGGGCACTCCAAAACAAGACTAAAGCATGCATGGAACAAAACCAAAACATGTTAAGAAATGGGCATGAAACAAAGGGCATTCAAGGCTACAAAAGGGAGCATTCCACTGCGACTGTCATGACCACACATGGCATGGATTTTGCAACCAAAAACAGAGTTTCAATGCGTCAAAATAAACCCTAAAACCCACTGATATGGCAGCCCAAGGACTTAAACAAAAAGGCTAGCATTATGACCCATTTTAAGGCATAAAAGGACAACTCTTCAAAGCATTGAAGGGATGGCGAATGCAAGCATACAAGCATGAAGCACGGACTGAAATATGATCTCAAATGATGCCAAATCATGAGAAAGGCCAAAGTAATGCATGCTAATGACTCACACACCCGAAGCTAACAAGCTAAAATGCAAGGTGGCTATACAAAGCATGGCAAGCATGACTCCAAAGACCCAAGACAGACCTTAAGCATGGCAAAACAGAGCTAAAATGTTCTTAGAACCAAACCAAAATCATGCTAAAATGCCATCTTACAATCATGATGCATGTTAGGCCAAAACATGAGATTACAAGACAAGCATATGATACGTGCAAGAGACCATTAGACCAACTCAAAACAAAGGCATAACATGACAAAATATCACTAAATACCCACTGAGATGGGGCCAAAATTGACTAAGAATGCATGCTACCCTTATGAGCCAAAAACACAAGCATATGAGACACAAAGGGAGAGGGGTGTCCCTCCCCTATACAAGACCTCAAAACCCCTTCACCACCACTGAAAATCCTCTGGATTTCAATGGTGAGAAGGCCAATACATGAAAGTTCCAAAGCTCAACAAAGAAGGCACAAAAGGGGGCCAAACACGGCCTAAGAGGGGGAGGACAACCCCAAACACAAAAGTGACCTTAATGAAATATCTTAAACATGAAAAATCAGAACTTTTATCAATTATACATAAAGCTAAAAACAGCATGCAAGATAGGTTAAAAGCTTGTACAAAAATGGGGAATATAAATCAATAGTGCTCATCCTTGAAGAACACTCCAAGAACACCAACTCCAGCCCCCTTTTTTGACCAAAACCAACTCAAAAACTCCAAGAACAACCTCTCAACACCTTAACAACCCAAGTATGGTGTAACACTAGGTGCCTTAGTGTAAAACTAAGAACAAAACTCACTTTAAGGCACTTTAACACACACAAATCTAGAGAGAGATGGAGATATATATAGAGAGAGAGTGATATATATTCCATATATCAGATTTTTCCAACCTCTGAAATGGAAGGAGAGGCTCTCTTTTTATAGAACAAAACAACGGTCCAAGCTTCGTGAAGAAGCTAAAACAAAGGGGTCAAGCTTCTTGAGGAAGCTAAGACAAAGGTCCAAGCTTCTTGAGGAAGCTAAGACAAAGGGGTCAAGCTTCCTCAAGAAGCTAGAGCAAAAGGTGCAAATCCTCCATACACGTGTATGGAGGACAGGTTTCGTGCATTGCAGCTGGCACAGCTGGCATGCACAATGCCTGAAAAGGGCAAAAAAGAAGCCTTGTCCAGAAAATATGGCCGATTGACCAACACAAAGGCCGGCCGACCATCAAAAGTGCCGGTCGACCAAACACTTGGCCGATGGAAAAAAACACATGGTCGGTGGCCTCATGCCACAGCCGGTGGGTTTCAGGGATGGCTAACAAGCCTCTCCCCACCTTCAGAAGCACAAAACACAAGTCCTTGGTTCAAAACCAAGCACAAAACAGTCACGTTAAGAGATCTTGAGGTAAGGCACGCAGCCGAGTCTTTCGAGAACTCAAAACAAACACAAACATGGATAATCAACGAGTGTTCAAATGATGACGTCCAAGTCTTGAGGACGGTCAAAAATGGGATGTCTACATGTGCGCATCACATAGTAATTCTAGGCTAATAAACCGGAATAAGAGCACATATGTTTTCAAAACTCGATATCATACTTAGTAGTGGCCGATCTTCGATCGGGCGAGCGGGAGTGCTCATAGCTGACCTTCCCCAATCGTACCCAAGTTCCTGAGCCGAGGCAACTTTGGTAATGATGGACACGTGGCCTTAGGCACGAGTCAGGGTTTCCTAAATTCTCCCAAAATAAAATATTTAGGTGGCGACTCTGTTTTTGGCAAAGCAGTCCGTGTTTGGCACTTCTTTCAAAAAATCTGTTTTCAAAAACGATTTGCTGGATTTCGACTCTTTGATGATTCATCGGTCTTGTATTGCACTCTGCGAGATTAGATACAGGACCGTGACATTGAGTCCTGAACTGTAATGAGCCCAATGAACAAAACGGGATTTTCTCCCGGGACGTTTGGGGACATCTACAATAACGAAATACCAATTTACCAGACACCGGCTGGAAGGTAATGGTACCTCTGCCAAGTTCTCCAGGCGCTAGCTGGAAGGTACTGGTACCTCTCATTTGAAGCGCGGCCAATTCTCCAGGCGCTAGCTGGAAGGTAATGGTACCTCTTATTCGAAGCGCAAGCACATTCCCAACCATCTCAACATACTATAACGCATAATAACACAAGTGTAATACATACACAATATTATTCAACACAACAATGCCATCCTCCACCGATGACCAAGGACAAAACCTCTAAGTAAATGTATTACATACTCGTAAAACAACAATCCAATTCTCGTAAGACTTTTAGTCCAACAACAATGATATTATGTAAAGGTTCCAAAATCTGAGCTCAAGTTCATTATCAATTTAAAAGGGTGATGATTTCATTTTCTTTCGAAAAGACCATTTTCCTTTATTTTCCAATCCACACAACTCCAACCATTTTTTAAGAATTCATTCTCATCATTTTACAAAACCAATTCCAAATCCATTCTCTTTATTTTACAAAACCAATCTCATTGGTATCAAAATCATAACTCAACTCAACTCAACTTCCCATGATTAGTCTAAAACAATACCAACACCGTGGTTACTTCTCTTTTTATTTTCTTTTTATATAAACACAATTACACAACCTATATTAGCAAAATATGAAGATTATTCAACTTCTTACCTTTTAGATCCATTATATCACTAACATTAAATTAGGGCTTTCATCCCTCTCTTCACAAACATATCAAATCATCTCCCAAATAACCCAACAACCAACAACTTAACAACTCCAATCACAAATTATCAAATTCTAGATCCCTTTTTAACAATTAACAAATTATCAATTCATTATATTTAAACATAATCAACCCAACACAAAGTAAATGTTAAAAATCATAAGGCCCAATTTAATCACAAATAAATTACCAAGTCGATAAAAAAAAATAAAAAAAAATAAACAATTCGGGCTTTACTTCTCTCTATCTATAACATGTTAAACCATTTTCCCTCCAAATTAACTGAACAACAAGCTATTTCCCCAAATCTCAACCTTACACATCAACACTTAGATCCCCCTATATGATTTTCCAAAAGGATCCATAACAACATGGTTTTTATGCAATAGAATATACCACATGTCTATCTATAAGAGAGATATTAAAAAAGATCAAAAAAATCCCTATCTCAATAGAGAAGAGGAGAAAACGACCCAAAAATCATCGGCGATGAAATCATGAACTACTTGGATCAATACGAAACTCTGGACAAGCTCTACACTTAATCTCAAAGGAGCAAGGCAAGGAGATGTTCCTAAGTGAGTAGATCTAAAGATCTTTGAGCAAAAAGTGATTTTGGAGAGGAAGAGAGAGATCTAAGGCATGGAGAGGGAAAAAGAGAAGAAAAAGTAAAGAAAAAATTAAGTGAGGGACCTATTTATAGTGCTAGGTCAAAGTAAAATGAAGTCCCAAAGTCAACCCAAAAGATCAAGTCAAAATTTCCAAAAAGTAGGCCCAAAATCGGACTGAAATCTGGAAAAAAAAGTTTGCAGGGGTCGACCCTTGCAACACAGGGGTCGACCCTATGAAGAAACTTATGTTTGACAGCATGCAAGAGGGTCGACCCTTAGACAAGAGGGGGTCGACCCTATTTTCCAGCAACTAACACAGACATAAGAGGGTCGACCCTCTCCAGTTTGGTGTCTACCCTATTTTCCAGCAACACTCCCAGAAACTTCACCAACAGGTAAGGGTCGACCCTTAAGAAAGCTGGTGTCGACCCTCGAATAGAATTTCTAAGTTCCCAAACAACTTTTCAATGTAAACAAGCGTGACTGAACAATCCCAACAAGTTTAAATTAATTTGTACTCCTCCAAAACCAAGATACAACAACACCAAAGATTCCCAAAATAAAATAAAGGATTCAAATACACTTCCCAAAAGTTATAAAAGGATACAAGTGTTACAACATCCCCACCTTAGGAAATTTCATCCCCGAAATTAAGAAAACAACGCAACTTGAGGTGAATCATCCACAAAAAGTGACATTATTTACAAAAACCATGTAAAAAAAATTCCACATTTTCTCCTTTTCTTTGAAGGTTTCCACAACCAAAATACGTTCTCAATTTCAAATCAATTCTTAAAATTTTTGCAACCATCTTCCAACAATAAAATAATGTGTTACTCCGAACACTGAATTATTCGCATTAACATACTTTGTTAAATTCAGCGCTTATTAGATCAAATAAACTACACATCGAAATCCTTGATTAACACTTGGATCAAATCCAAAACATTATAATTCAACATTGCCATCCAAGGCTACAACACAAGGAAATAATTCATCTTCCAAGTTCGTTTCTCAACATAAGACAATTGGTGAACCTCCACCAGCACCCATAAACTCCCATCACCCTTATAGTGATTTTCACAACCAACATAAACATAACATTTCTATAATAACAATTAATAGAAATTACAACTGTGCTATCAACACAATGAGGCACAAACACAAAACCAAGGAATCCATAATCTTGCAATTCCATTCCATCATACCATCATCATAAATTATTAACTACACGAGGCGTACTGCACACGCAAAACAAAGAGTTCACAACATGTTACCCCAACCAGGGGATTTTTCATAATTTCAAGGCAATCTTTATACAAGCTTCACTATCACTTACACAAGACATACTGCTTGCCCAACCACTCTATTGCACCCACAACCTTACAACCTCGCACACCAGTCAAAGCTATTCCCAAGGTGACTATGTGTTAACCAAACCTCGATATCACCCAACTAACTAACCACTCGATTAAAACTTTACACTCGGTATCAAACACCGACGTCCTACCCAACACCACTTGCTCCAAGATGGAGTTCCACACTCAAGTTCTTATATTCCTTGAATCTCGCCGAATTTCTCAAGATTTGGCCAAATCACCATCGTTTCTATGGAAACCACCACTCATATGCCGACATGGCAAATACTCCTTTACCTCTCAAACATGAGACCGATATGGTCAATGACAAACACCCAATTTTGGGCACAAAAGAATTTTCACCAATGTCGTACTCGTTACCCAAGCACACAACCTTACTCCCTTCCAAAGAATATTTCTAGTGTCTACCCACTAAATTTTCCTCATATTCATAAGTTCTATCCAATATCTAATAACACCGCAAACCCATACCAACCACAACACAAACATTACCCTTAACAAGATCTATAGGATCACAACAAACTCATTGACCAACAAACTAAAACACTAAACCACACTCACAAGTACCATCCGCACTACCCAGGAATCCAAATCCCACATTTCTCTATACTCCTCATTCAAGTCTTATATTTCATTCTCACCGCACAACGCCACTAATTACAACAATCAACGGGTTACTCGTTCCCAACAGTTAACTCCCAAATAAAACAAGGCTCACAGGCCATTACATAACCATCTCATAAGACAATAACAAGTATACAACATTGTTAAGATTATCAATCCATGAACCATTTCTCATTACACATATAAAAGAGCACTCGAGATTCATTGCGCGCCTCCAATACATGAGAGTAAACAAACAACAATACATGTACATATACAACACATATTCACGGTGTATCAACACCCACTGGTACACTGGTTAACAACAAAAGGTTCACAAATTAAATTACCGGCCTCTAATACAAAAGTCCCTCTCTAGGGTAATACTACTGTGTTGGCTAAAAAGTAGACCATCGTGGAGCTCTCGAAGCCTGGCCTACACGGGTCTAGTATCGGTACCACCCTTGACTGGACTGAAGAGACTGGACAAAAGATCCGGATACTTGGAGCAGACCTTCGCTTCCCGTTCCCAAGTCACTTCCTCCACCCCATGGTGTCTCCACAACACCTTCACTAGCGGTATGGTCTTACCCCGCAATACTTGCTCCCGGGTATCAAAGATTTGAACTGGTCGCTCCTCGTAAGAGGCATCTTCGTCTACCTCTAAATCAATCCAATGTAACACATGAGAAGGGTCGGGCCCATATTTCCTAAGCATAGACACGTGAAACACATTGTGAACCCCCGAAAGTTGTGGCGGTAAAGCTAATCGGTATGCCACCTCCCCAATTCTCTCCAATATCTCAAAAGGCCCAATGAACCTCAGAGACAACTTACCACTCTTACCGAACCTCATCAAACCTCCCCTAGGTGAGATCTTAAGGAACACGTGATCACCTACTTCAAAGGATAAAGGTCATCTCCTCTTATCGGCATAACTTTTCTGTCGGCTTTGAGCTATGGCTAACCTCTTCCGAATGAGAGCAACTTTCTCGGTTGTCTCCCTAACAATCTCCAAACCCAACAACGGTGCATCCCCTACTTCGGCCCAACAAATTGGTGACCTACAAGGTCGGCCATACAAGGCCTTGAATGGTGCCATCTCGATGCTAGCTTGGTAACTATTATTGTAGGCGAATTCAATCAACGGTAAATGCCTCTCCTAAGACCCCTTGAAATCTAGAACACAAGCTCTAAGCATGTCCTCCAAAATTTGAATGGTGCGCTCCGACTGCCCATCGGTTTAAGGGTGATAAGCGGTGCTAAAAGTCAACTTGGTTCCCAACTCCTCTTGAAGGCTTTGCCACAACCGGGCGGTAAAGCGAGGATTCCTATCCGACACAATGGTTACCAAAACCCCATGAAGCCGAACTATTTCCCTCACATACAACTCTACTAAGTGTTCAACTGAATCGCTAGTACGCATTGGAATGAAGTGTGTGGACTTAGTCAATCTATCAACAATTACCCAAATGGCATCATTGCCCTGCTGCGCTCTAGGAAGCCCAACTACGAAGTCCATGGTTACGTGCTCCCACTTCGACTCAGCTATAGATAAGGGTTGTAACAAACTCGCTGGTCTCTGGTGCTTGGCCTTCACTTGCTGACAAGTAAGGCACTTAGACACAAAGGACGCGACATCCCGCTTTATACCCCTCCACCAAAACTGACGGCTAAGGTCTCGATACATTTTGGTGCCTCTCAGATATACCGCAAGGCGTGAGTAATGGAACTCCTGAAGCACTTCCTCTCTAGAAGATTCAGGCACAAACAGATGATCTAGGTAACGTACACTCTAATTCAAGTGAATGTTCAAACCCTTCTCTTCATTCCCATTGGAGATTCTTTCACGAATTAACTCTACTTCGCAGTCCCCTCGTTGTGCCTCTACAACTCTACTAATCAAGGTGGGTTGAGCACTCAAAGTAAACAATGTTGCACCCTCTTCGGACTCACCCAATTGTAATTCAAACATGCCGACTTCACCCAACATAACCCACTCCCGAATGGCTACACTCGCCAAACTACTCACGGTTTTTCGACTTAAGGCGTCAGCCATCACATTAGCCTTCCCCGGGTAATAGTGCAACTCGAAGTCATAGTCTTCTAAAAATTCCATCCACCTCCGTTAACGTAAATTCAAGTCTTTTTGGAAAAACAAATACTTCAAGCTCTTATGGCCGGAGAAAACCTCAAACCTCTCACCATATAGGTAATGCCTCCAAATCTTCAAGGCAAACACTACTGCAGCTAATTCTAAGTCATGGGTAGGGTAATTCTTCTCATGGGTTTTCAATTGCCGTGAACCATAGGCTACGACCTTTCCTCCTTGCATCAAAACACAACCAAGCCCATCCCGAGATGCATCACAATAGACGGTATACCCCAAACCTCTCTCCGGAATTATCAACACCGGTGCTGTAGTCAATCTAGTTTTGAGCTCCTGGAAGGACTTTTCACAAGCTTTACTCCACACGAACTTAACCCCCTTTCTAGTCAGCCTAGTCAAAGGCGCGGCTAGTCTAGAGAAATCTCTTACAAATCAACGATAGTACCCCACCAATCCCAAGAAACTCCAAATCTCAAAGACATTCTTAGGTTGCTCCCAATCTTGTACAGAATCTATCTTTGAAGAATCTATAGTTACTCCCTCTCTTAACACAACATGGCCCAAAAACTTCACCTCGGTGAGCCAAAATTCACACTTCTCAAATTTGGCATATAACTGATGCTCCCTAAGGAAGTCTAGCACTATCCTCAAGTGAGTCTCACGTTCCTCCTTGGAAGTCAAATAGATAAGGATGTCGTCCACAAAAACGACCACAAAACGATCCAAGTACTCTCTAAATATTCGGTTCATCAAATCCATGAAAGAAGCCGGTGCGTTAGTCAACCCAAATGGCATTACAAGGAACTCATAGTGGCCATAACGTGTACGAAAGGCCGTTTTCTGGATGTCCTCCTTCCGGACTCTCAACTAGTGGTACCCTGACCTCAAATCTATCTTCAAAAAGCAACAAGACCCCCTAAGTTGATCAAACAAGTCATCTATTCTGGGTAAAGGGTGTTTGTTCTTGACAGTAACTTGATTCAACTTGCGGTAATCGATACACAACCTCAACGACCCATCCTTCGTCTTCGCAAAGAGAGCCAGTGCTCCCCAAGGTGACGTACTAGGGCAAATGAAGCCCTTGTCTAAAAGCTCTTGGAGTTGAATCTTCAACTCATGTAACTCTGTGGGTGCAAATCTATACGGCGCCATTGAAATTGGTGCCATTCCAGGCACTAAGTTGATGGTGAACTCAATCTCCCGGTGGGGTGGCAAACTAGTAAGGTCCCCGAGAAACACATCCGGGTATTCATACACTACCCTCGGCAACTCAACTCGAGTCCCGCCACTCCCACTATCCAAAAGTGTAGCAAGAAGACCACTAAGCTCGTTTCTATTACGATGATCAAATACTGGCGACAAGACCTTATCAACCCGGTCCCCCAGAAAATAAAAACAATCGCCACCCAAAGTACACATTGTGACCCTTCGCCGAGAACAATCAATCACTGCCTGATACAAAGATAACCAATCCAGGCCTAGGATAATGTCAAAACTCGACATGTCTAACAACACAAAACCAAATGGGAGTCTACGCCCGACAACCTTTATCTCGCAACCATGGCAACCCCGATCCAGGTCAACTATACCCCCAACTGGAGACTCGACTTTGAGTGGAGGCGCTAACTGAGTCACCTCTAGCCCCAATGCAAATACGAATGCAGCAAATATGAATGAATGAGACGCACCCGTATCTATCAACACACTGGCCAAAGAATTACACACAAAAAAAATATACCTCTCACTACCGAGGATCTTAGCAACTGCTCTAGTACGGTAACTGCATACACGCGCCCCTGTGGCCTCTGCTCAACTTGCTCATCCCTCGGAGCATAGGCCTGCTGTACTGACTGAGCCGAAGTAGCTCCCTGATGAACTCGTGAAGCTTGAGCTGAGTGAGCCTGTTAGTGGCTCTGTGTCTGCCTAGACCCTGAAGCGCCAGACGCGCCTCCCAACTGAGGGCAAGCTCTCTTCATTTGCCCTGACTGACCGCACTGAAAGCAAGTAGGCCCTTGACCCCTACTCTGAGACTGACTCTGAGATTGGTTAGGCGGTGGTGATGGCAATATCTGCTGTCCTCCTCCTTTCTGTGGACAAGCAAAGGCCTTGTGACCCGGTTGGCCACACTTGAAGCAAGAAAACCCACTTGGTGCGCTCTTTCCCGAGCCCGCACTAGGCATGGGGAAAGTAGATCTAGACTGTTGCGGCTAGGACTGGGATGAAAAGGTGCTCTTGCTCTTCTTGTTGGGCCTAAAGTCCCCCTGTGGCCCTTGGTCCCTAGACCTCGAATTTCGAAGTCTCTCTTCCTCGGCCTCCATAATAATTTCCACATGTACGGCTACCTCAATAAGGCGATCATAATCTCGGATCATGTTCCCGGCAACCTTGAACAAAATCTTCGTCCTCAACCTCTGCTCGAACTCAATACAACGGCGTTCCTCCGTTGCCATTAGTTTCGGTGCAAACCAGGACAAACTAGAAAAGGCCGCTTCAAACTCGGCCACTGACATGTTTAGTTGCTTAAGGTCCTTGAATTCTTGCCTCAACCTCTCCCTAGTCGTGGGAGGTAGGTACTTGTCTTGGAAGGCCACCACAAATGCCTTCCATATGGGTGCTACTCGACTCTTGGCGTACTTCTACCATTGGCCCGCGTCCCTTTTGAGGTAGTAACTTGCAAGAGTCACCCTCAATTTGCTATCTTCTATATAGAGCATTTCAAAAGTCTTCACGGTTTGTTTTAACCATTCATCCGCCTTCTTTGGCTCGGGGCCGCCAGGGAATTCATCCAGCTTGGCCTGCAAGAACTCCCTTGTGAGGAAGCTCGCCCTTGTCTCAGTGACATTCTCCCTTGCTTGGGTCTCTACCCTAAGCATGTTCATGGACTCCCTCAATGCCCCCGCCATTTCCCGGGCTAGGGCCCCCATTGCGGCTTGGCCCGCTTGACCCGGTACCTTCGCTTGCCCCACTTGTTCAGCCATGTTAGCTTGGCCTAAACCCTCCTCTTGCACTGGTACCTCATGAACTGGCACTCCATGCACACCCCGGCAACCTCGACCTCGCTTTCCACCCCTACCACATCGACCTTGGACACTTCCTGACATCCTAATTGAAAATCAAAGTAAACAATTTAGTACATCATTCCAAATGTGCTCGTAACTTGCCTCACACGTTAAACCGTAACAACCACATATATTCTACACACAAACAATTCAATTCACTCCACATAAGTCACATAAGCACATACGAATTATCCTTTAGTGATGTGATTTGTCCCATAAGAAACCAAGAATTCTTAGTAGAAGGAGTATTGATCAAGTACCCTTCTAATAAGACCTCAAGGAATCTAATAGGCGCAAATAACATCCCAAAAGTTTAATCTCATACCCACATAGTCACGTAAGCATGCTATCACATAATCACAATTAAACAAAACATTTCCTAATCATGCGAAATGAATCCATTATGGTATAGCAACCACTTCCCACGAGCCCCAAGTATTCAAACTCGGTAGCTCTGATACCAAGTTGTAACATCCCAAAGTAATTCCACATGAACTACCCACATTATTAAGCATTCATTAAGCAATGACAGTAATCATTCCATCTCTATACATTAGACATAAGAGTTTATACAAAAGTTTCACATGCAGATATACATTCAATGATAAAAAATACACATGAATCTATAGCATGTGAAGCCCCTAATCTCAAAATAATGAAATGCCCCTAAGGGCTTACATCTTCCAAGGCAATAGCCCGGTTACACAAAAGTGGTCTTTCGGACCCATACATGTTAGCCCTTGGCTTTACAAAAAGAAATCACAACAAAAGAAGAGCCATGTGCTTTTTACAATCATCCGCGTCCTCAACTTGGCAGAATCGCCACGTCTTTACCTGCACCAAATCCCTTAGGGGTGAGCGTAAAGCCTAGTAGAGAAATACCAAACAAAGTATATACATTTATGTTAGGTGGCCAAAATTGAATACAAGTGCACATGCGATGCAATACTCTTTTCAAAACATTTTCCATGTCTTTCTTGAGAAACACCATGCATTTCATTTACAATTACAATCTCATCAATTTCCAAATTTCAACTTTTTAATCACAAGGGGCAGTAAATACGACATTGGTAATCCCTAGGCTGGTGTCTGCAAGTAGACTCTACGAGTACTACCAAATTGTCATAATCATATTCAATGATAATGGTTAAGGGATTAGTTTCAATTCTCCTAATCCACATGCAATGTCTACAACAATCATGACTATCTTCCACCGATAGCCCAAATAAGATATTTCTAAATAGATATACAATCTCTATAATAGATAAATCATCAAATTTCCATAGGCGAGTGATTAAACAAATCCAACAACCCCATTCATGTATACATCCTCCCAATTTCACATTTTCCATACCAATTTCATTATTTATTCAAAATAGTTATTCAAGGCATTTTAGGACAAAGCTCTCCATTTTCCAAATATTAACCCAAAGGGCAAAGCCAACTATTTTAACATGAGATGACCTCATATCCAAACCCCATAATCATTTATATAACACCCACATAGAAACCCCTCTTTTCAAACTTAAACCCTAAACCCTAGGTTTGCTCAAAACACCCCCAAGTCTCACCATTTTCACACAACAACCTATAACCAAGTTAATATAGCGATCCCGATATTCTCTTGCTGCATTTGTTGTATTCCGGACTTTGGTTCTGTGGAGTTAGTGGTTGTATATCTTGTTGTCATCCTTTAATTTCATATGTTTGAGTTTTAGGATGTATTGGGCAGGGTTGTTATAGGTTGGTTAAGCCTTGGTTTCATTTCCTTGTTGCCCAATTTTTAGGCGGTCCGCTCGAGCGGGTATTCTTACGCTCGAGCGGGGTTTATACACTCCCAATATTTCGTGCCCTTGCAAAAACTTCTACAGGTATGTTTTTCACACTCGAGCGTGTTTCTTTACGCTCGAGCGGGCTTTTTGGCAGTCGAGCTGGTAGTTTTTTTTTTGTAAAAGTTCTGGATGGGCGTAATCTACGCTCGAGCGGACTGGTTTTCGCGCTCGAGCGGGTATGATTTGCAGTTGTTTCTTGGCACTCAAGCGGGTCCAGTTTTTGTGCTTGACGATCGAGCGTCCTTTTCTCTGCTCGAGCGAAAGAGTCGTATATCAGTTGACAGCTAGGCTATTTTAAATCACTTTTTACATCTCCACTCTCTCTCTTACTTTTCAAAAATGCCATTGGAGAGCCTCTCTCACTAAAACCTCCACTTCTCTCTAGATATTGATCTAGTTAGAGTAATCTCTCACCCTTTGGCCTTTGTAAAAAGTGTGTTGATCGTTGATGACTACATTTTGATCCGAGAATTTTGGGCTTTGGAGCATCTTCATTTTCTTCATCTTCTTCATTGGTATTCATCTCTTGAGGTAGGGATTCCTACTCATCTTTATGGGTTTTGACCTAGATATTGAGCATGTTGTTTAAATGGTTTGATTTTGGGACTTAGGGTTTCAAAAGGTAGAAAAGGCGGTTTGTTATTTTGACTCTTTAATATTTATTTTGGGTCTCAAAATGATGTTATTGTTGTTAGTTGTTGATATTTGAACCTTTGGGTTAATATTGAGAGATGGGGGAGAAAGCCCAATTTGTGCATAAATTAATTGGTGTAATTAATTTGAGAAAGTTATGGGTTTGTGAAATTAAGTTGAATATAACGAAATTGGCTCATTATGAGATGGGATAGTGGAGTTGGATTTATAAATCACTCACTTTTGAAAATGCAGATAATTTATCTGTTAGTGCTTTTATTATCTGTTTAGAAATAACTACTTTGGGCTACCGGTGGAGGGTAGTCTTGATTGTTGTAGACAATGCATGATGATTAGGCAAACTAAACCTGATCAAATGATGTGTCATAGAATATGACGGTTGAAATAATACATTAACTTTATGTATTGATTGGATGTGTATATGATCTGTGTTTATATACATTATGTTATGTGCGAGGAGAATGGGGATGTACTCCACGGTTTAGGAAAAGATAGGGGATGGACCTCTAAACCGGGTAATGTTTGAGAGGAGATAGGGGATGGACTCCGTAGATACAGCTCATATGCTTATCTATTGAAATGTAGATACAGCTCATATGCTTATCCATTGAAATGATGATACAACTCATATGCTTATCTATTGAAATGTAGATACATCTCATATGCTTATCTATTGAAATGTTGATACAGCTCATGTGCTTATCTGTTGAAGTATGGATACAGCTCATATGCTTATCTATTGAAGTGTGGATAGAACTCATATGCTTATTTGTTGATGTGATGATACAGCTAGTATGCTTATCTATTGTGAAGTAGAAAATGTTTAATATGGGTTACTGTCTCATTTAAATCGTCTGGCCTGGTTCTGAGCCATAGTTATAAATTGAGAATTGGAAAGGAAATGGAAAATGAAATGAAACATGGACACAATTGTCATGTAATGGAAATGGTTTGTGAATTGATTTATGTGAGTCAAACATTTATCAATTGCTAATGTCTTAGTTACTGCTCATATTATGTTTAGCATATCTCTACTGGGCGTTGGCTCACACTATATGGGACATTATTTTCAGGTACAGGTAGCATGCCACCTCCAAGGACATAGCTTGGGAGGCTAGAGGCATACAGATTGTGTTGTCATTTTGCTTTTTTTTTTTTTTTTAATGTATTACATGTAAATTCAAGCCAAGGGCTTAATATGTATTTGAGTTAGCACTCTTCTTTTTGTAACCAAGTGTTGACTTGGAAAGCTGTAAGCCCATAGGGCATTTGCTTTTGTTGTTAACATGTAATACTTTTGTAAGAACTACTCTGATGAATAGAAAGATATTTATTTCTCTTATATCATTGCATGTCCTTGGTATCAGAGCGTACCGGGTTCGAATACTTTGGGTACGTGGGAAGTGATTAGTATCACAATGGGTTTGTCTCGCTTGATAGAGACTTTGATGTAGTATCATATGCTATGTGTTTAATTGATAACATGTTTTATGTGACTATGTGGGTATGGGATTTAATTTCTAGGATGTTGATTGGATCCTTGGGTTTCTGTGAGTCTTGTTGGAAAAGCACTTGATCAATGCTGTTTCTAACCGGAACTCTAGTAACGCCTCGGGACTATCATTATCCGGAAATGAAATTCGTAAGTGCTTATGTGTTTATGTGCTTACGTAGAGTGAATTACAGTTGTCCATGCATTAGGGCGCGAGTGTTTTAGTTTCGGCACATTTATGAATGTGCTAATGTTCTTGTCACCTTTATTAGGATGTCAGGACGAGTACGAGGACGTGGAGGGAGACGTGGTAGGCGTGGTAGGTAGGAAATACCTTTACCGGATGATATTCTAGCACAGCAGGAGGGGTTTGGCCAGGCCAATGTGGCCGAGCCAGCAGGTCAAGAGGCTCTGGGTGCTTTAGCCCGTGGGATAGCCGATGCTTTGAGGGAGTCTATGGGCATTCTCAGGGTTGAGAATCCAGTTTAGGCTCCAGTTCAAGCCCCGGTTGTTGATGCAAGGCCTTCCTTCTTGAAGAGGGAGTTCTTCCGGTCTAATCCGAACGAGTTTATTGGGAATCCGAAGGAGCCACTTAAGGCTGACGAGTGGTTGGAGCAAATGAGTAAGACGTTCAAGATGCTTGGCATCGAGGACGGTGCATTGAAAGTGACCTTGGCATCTTTCCAGCTTAAGGGGGATGTGGGTCAGTGGTGGAAGTACACAAAGGGCCGCATTGGTGGCACGTGGGAGACCTTTTTAGATGTTTTCCAGGAGAAGTTCCTATCTCCAGCTATCAGGGAGAAGCTGAGAGACCAGTTTTGTCAACTCAAGCAGCTGAGTCTGTCTGTGGCCGAGTTTGAGGCCTCTTTTACCAATTTATCCAGGTTTGCACCTGAATTGGTGGCCCCCGAGGAACGCCACTGCATTGAGTTTAAGCAGAAGTTGAGGCGTGGCCTCAAGATGAGAGTTGGGGGCTCTATGACTCGAGACTATGGGCATTTGGTTGATACTGCAGCCCATATGGAGATCATGATGCAGGAGGAGGAGGAGGAGGGGCAGAGAGGCTCCAAGAGGAGCCAAGATGGTCAGGGTGATGGCAGGAGACAGAGAGGTTCTAACCCTCAGCAGTCTCAGGGTGGTGTTGCTAGATCGACCTTTCCAGTGCCGAGTGCAGGCTTTGGGAGAAGCAATCAGGGAGATATCACCTATTTTAAGTGTGGCCAGCTAGGTCACAAGTCTTTAGTTTGCCCACAGAAGGGAAGAGGTCAGGGAGCGACTTCTTCAGCAGCTCGACCTCAGGGCCAGAGTCAGGGCAGAGGCCAGCCTTTGTCTTGTTATCAGTGTGGTCGACCCGAGCACCTGAAGAGGTTTTGCCCACAGTTGAGTGCCACTTCGGAAGCGTCTGGTTCTAGGTAGACGCAGAGTTTTCAGCCAGCTCAGTCTGTGCAGGCCTCAAGGACCAATCCAGGGGCTTCGTTGTCCCAGTCTGTGCAGCAGTCTTATGCTCCTAAGGGTGAGCAGGTAGATCAGGGACCTACAGGGCGCATGTATGCTGTTACCGTGTAGGACCTAGTACCGGCTCCATCAGTTGTGAGAGGTACCTTTCTGTTTTACAACTCGATTGCTAGTGTATTGATTGATACGGGTGCGTCTCATTCCTTTGTATCTGCTGCATTTGCATCTGTTTTGGGGTTGGAGTTGGCACAATTAGCATCTCTTATATGTGTTGTATCACTTGTTGGGGGTGAATTGATTTTGAAACAAGGATGTAGAGGTTGTGATATAGAGATCGCCGATCATCGGCTTCCGTTTCCTTTTGTAGTTATGCCCATGTCGGGATTTGATGTTATTTTGGGTATGGACTGGCTATCATCATACCGAGCTGTTATCGATTGCTACCGCCAAAGGGTCACAGTATGTACCTTGAGCGGGGAGTGTTTCCATTTCTTGGGGGATCGGGTTGGTAGTGTGTTGCCACCGGCGTATGATCCGCGAGGGCGGAGTGAACTTAGTGGTCTTCTTACTAGCCTTTTGAGTAGTGAGTGTGATGAGACCCAGACTGTATTGCCGAGAGTGGTTTGTGAGTACTCAGACGTCTTTCCCAAGAATCTTGTCAGTTTACCACCTCACCGAGAGATTGAGTTCTCTATTGATCTAGTGCCCGGCACGGCGCTGATTTCTATGGCACCTTATCGTTTTGCCCCAGCCGAGTTGAGTGAGTTGAAGATTCAGCTCCAAGAATTGCTAGATAAGGGCTTCATTCGCCCTAGTGTTTCGCCGTGGGAGCACCGGCCCTCTTTGCTAAGAAGAAAGATGGTGCCTTGAGATTGTGTATCGATTACCGGAAGTTAAATTGGACTACGGTCAAGAATAAGTACCCTATGCCCCATATAGATGATTTGTTTGACCAGTTGAAGGGTTCCCATTGTTTCTCTAAGATAAATTTGAGATCGGGTTACCATCAGTTGAGGGTCAGGGAGGAGGATATTCCAAAGACGGCATTCCGTACGCGGTATGGCCACTATGAGTTTCTGGTGATGCCATTTGGGCTGACCAATGCACCTACAGTCTTTATGGACTTGATGAACCGGATCTTCTGGGAATTCTTAGATCGATTTGTGGTCGTTTTCGTGGACGACATTCTGATTTATTCATCTTCTGAGGAGGAGCACGAGGAACACTTGAGAGTGGTGCTTTAATTGCTTGGAGCCCATAGGCTGTATGCCAAGTTTGGGAAGTGTGAGTTCTGGCTAAAAGAGGTCAAATTCTTAGGCCATGTGGTTCCCGGGGAAGGAGTGTCTGTTAATACATCCAAGATCGAGGCAGTGCAAGATTGGGCACAGCCTAAGAGTGTTTTTGAGATCCACAATTTTCTGGGATTAGCTGGGTATTACCACCAGTTTGTAAAGGATTTCTCCAGGCTAGCTTCACCGTTGACTAGATTGACGCGGAAAGGGGTCAAGTTTGTGTGGAGTGAGACTTGTGAAAGGTCGTTCCAGGAGTTGAAGGTTAGATTGACCACCGCTCCGGTTTTGATTATTCCGGAGAGAGGTTTGGGTTATGCGGTTTATTGTGATGCCTCACGAGAGGGTTTGGGTTGTGTGTTGATGCAAGAAGGGAAAGTGGTAGCCTATGGCTCTCGTCAGTTAAAAATACACGAGAAGAATTACCCTACATATGACCTAGAACTAGTAGCCGTGATTTTTTCCTTGAAGATTTGGAGGCACTACTTGTATGGTGAGAGGTTCGAGGTGTTCTCGAACCATAAGAGTTTGAAGTATCTATTTACACAGAGAGACTTGAATTTGAGGCAGAGAAGGTGGATGGAGTTTATTGAGGACTACGATTTTGAGTTGCACTATCACCCAGGAAAGGCCAATGTTGTGGCCGATGCCCTTAGCAGAAAATCCATTAGTGATGTAGCTTGTGTAGCCATCCGGGAGTGGGAGATGTTGGGGGCACTTGGTGTCACACCCCAAATTCAGGCATGACCGGCCGTGGCCCACAGGGACTTAGCCCAAGGCACACATAAGCCTAAACATGAACCCAAAACCAAAAAGAATAAATGTGATGATAGCCCAGAAATAAATAAATCAACACTCAATCCAATGACATACCACATGTAAAAAACAAGTCATAACCAACTTCCTAAAAATATATATAGACTAAATGGGACACAAATCGCCCACAAAATAAAATAATTCTAAATAAAACCCAACCACAATGTATGCACAAAACTCGACAAAGCAACCTAAAACAAATTAAATAAATGCCCAAGAGGTCCATGCAATTGAGTCCCCGCTACGCCATGAGTCTACTCTAAGTCCTTCTAACACCTGGAAATGGTAAACAACTAAGCCAGCTGATAGCTTAGTGAGTAGCAACATGGATAGTAAATACAGTTTTGAAAACAGGGTTCAATTCCAAAATAAGATATATAATCACAGAAACTAGATTGGCATACACTTTGCGTAAATACAATCTGTTCCAAAAAGAAGGGTTCCACAGTTCAACACTTAAAATACTCATGTCTCGAAGACATGATAAACGCATTTTCCACTTTAAAACAGATTAATAACATGAACGCCAATAATTTTCTGGGTACCAAGAAAAACAAATAAATCTACCACACAGATTCTCAAGACTATAAAGCCCCGTTGGATCCAATACCGAACTAAGAGTCATCCTCAGCGGTAGCCCTGGCCTTTTCTCAAAGACGATTCCGATTGAAGGTCACCTAATTATTTTAAAGTCTTTTCCTTGACACATCGTTAAGCAACCTAGAGTCCTATCACGGCCCAACCCGGATCTGTTCCCTAGTGGCCAGAGTCACCACACACAGTGGAATAATTTCCCTGGACTAAATACACACATGGTCCCAATAATCAATACACATTAGTTTCGCAAAACATGGTAGTTCATCATTATAAACATGAGACCAAAACAAATAGTTTACAGTATGCCAAGTTCACACGTGTTTCAGAAATAATTTGATTCCATTGATAATATAATAATCTATCAAAACAGTTTAGTCTTAAAACAACAATTTAATTTTCCAACAGTTCAGGGTAGGGGAACATTTATAAAAATACGTAGCATGAAACTACTCACCTGAAAACGAAATAATATAATCCTCGTATAGAGTGTAAAAGTACAACTAGTGCCCTGAACCAAGTATAAAAACTACACGTCACAACTAATTTAAAAATACTAAAAAAAATAGGAACTAAGTAACCTCAACTAAATTGCACTAACACGGCTCAACCTAACTCCCGTTACTCTTAAATATTACCTAAGTTCATGTTCTTCAAGGTTTAAAATCACCCAAGACATGGGTTCCGGTCAAAACTTAATTAATTGTGACTTTAAGATAAAACAAAATTTCAAACAAGTCTTCCCAACCTATTCACTAACTTTGAAAATTACAAAAACCACTCCACGCTATTCAAAAAATTCCAATAACCTCCAGATATGATCTAATATATCCTAAGTTTCAAACCCAATTGGTTTCACTTGATTTTCTTATCAAAATAATTTTCTACAATTTATTATATCCAAACAGGTTGTTTTCTGCAGCACTTTAAAGAAATTGCCGGTTCTCTTAATATACACGAGCAATCAATGCAAGGCCAAAAATGTAAGAAACTAGACTGGTAACTGGTTCTAATGACGCTGGTTTGATAATTTTTGGATTTATACCCAAAGAGAACAACACTCCCGAATTTACTGTTTCGGACTGGTTTCCTGTACAGATTTGAATACCTCAATTTATATGGATTTTAACTCCCAAAAATTATGAAAAAATTCAGATATACAATTCAGTATGTAATTAATCTACTGTAAAAATTTCATATTAAAATTCCTTCGTTTGATATGGTTTCTTGATTTTTAAAGTTTGCTAGCAGATTAATATTCTTAGGAGCAACATTATGAATTCGATTAAAATTTCTAGAATACTCTCCCCATCAACCAATCCATTTCGTTTTCTTCCACCAACTCACAACACCCACAAGCACCATAACTATGTAAACAATAATCTATAATAGAACAAGAATAAATACCTTAGAGTTGTTCAACCACAAAGTTGCTGAAAACTTCTCTCTCTCTCTCTCTCGTGGCTGCTGCTATACTCTCGTGGCTGCTGCTATATGTTGAAGGTGTAGTGCAAAGCAATTATAATTAAGGGTTAGGGTTTTTGTTAGGAAAATTAGGGTTGCTCTATATATATCTAAACAAAACTCTAAATAATTATCTAAATAAAAAGGTTTTAAATTATTATCTCTTTATTTATTTTATTCCTAACCCATTAATTTATAATAAATATAACTACATACTAGATCAAAATATGCTTACTAATTTGGCACTTAAAATTTATTTATTTATTTAATGAATCTATTAAATTAAATTCTGCCTCTTAAATTTAAGGACCTTTCACCATAAATTTATTTTAAGTTTAAAATTAATTAAAAGATCCTCCAATAATATTTAATTTGCACTTTAGAATTCACCACCAAAATATTTGAGATTGTAATATTAGTATGTAATTATTTACTTAACTTTTATATTCATGTTCTCACACTTGGCGAGTTCGATTTGCTTTTGGGCGAATCTGTCGAGGCTGCGGCCTTGTTTTCCATTGTTGCACGGCCTACACTTGTGAGCCGAGTGTTAGAGGCACAGCGAGGTGACCTTGAGGTAGAATCCCTCTGAGAGAAAATCTCCAGTGGAAAGGTTGAGAAGGGTTTGTCTGTGTATCCTGACCAGAGTATGAGATACTAAGACCGTTTGTTTGTACCGGAGTCTTGCCGAGAGGAGGTACTCCAAGAATTTCACCATTCACGCCTTGTGGTGCATGCGAGAGGCACTAAGATGTATCGGGATTTGGGTCACCAGTTTTGATGGCGGGGTATGAAGAAAGATGTGGCAATTTTCGTGTCTAAGTGCCATACTTGTCAATAAGTGAAGGCCGAACATCAGAGGCCAGCGGGTTTGTTGCAACCCTTGCCTATTGCCGAGTGAAAGTAGGAGCATGTCACTATGGACTTCGTTGTAGGTCTTCCGAGGACTCAATGGGGTAGTGATACTATTTGGGTGGTTATAGACCGGTTGACTAAGTCGGCGCACTTTATCCCTATGCGCGTGAGAGATTCGGTAGATCATCTTGCCGATTTGTATATTCGGGACATAGTGAGGTTGCACGGGGTCCCAATGACGATCGTCTTAGATAAAGACCCTCGTTTTACTGCTAGATTGTGGTAGAGTTTGCAGAGTGCCTTGGGCACTAAGTTGACCTTTAGTACGGCTTATCATCCTTAGACTGATGGGTAGTCCGAGCGTACTATCCAGATCCTTGACGATATGCTTCGAGGTTGTGTCCTTGATTTTAGTGGGACGTGGGAGAGGCACTTGCCCTTGGTGGAGTTTGCCTACAATAACAGCTTTCAGTCTAGTATCGGTATGGCACCATTTGAGGCCTTGTATGGCCGACCTTGTAGGTCTCCAGTATGTTGGGCCAAGGTGGGTGATGCACCTTTGTTGGGCTCAGAATTGGTTAGGGAGACGATGGAGAAAGTTGAGCTTATCTGTAGGAGGTTTGTTACAGCCCAGAATCGCCAAAAGAGTTATGCCGACGGTAGAAGGAGGCCTTTGGCATTTGAGACGGGTGATCATGTTTTCTTAAAAATATCACCTAGGCGAGGTTTGATGAGGTTGGGAAGAGTGGGAAGTTATCCCCTCGGTTTATCGATCCCTTTGAGATCCTTGAGAGGATTGGGGAGGTTGCTTATCGTTTGGCTTTGCCACCACAGTTATCCGGGGTACATGACGTGTTTCATGTTAGTATGCTTCGGAAGTACGAGCCGGATCCATCACACGTGTTGAATTGGACCGACTTAGAGGTAGATGAGGATACCTTGTATGAGGAGAGACCAGTTCGGGTCTTGGATAGGCGGGATCAAGCCTTGCGAGGCAAGAGCATTCCCTTGGTAAAAGTTTTGTGGAAGCATCACGGAGTGGAAGAAGTCACTCGGGAACGTGAGTTAGAGGTCCGTGAAAAATATCCGGACATGTTTGTTGATGTATAATCATGTATTGAAATTATGTAATATGAACTTTAAGAACATTGAATGTGTCTTGAGTTGTAAAACATTATGAATGTTTTGGTTCATGAAAATATATTTTGAAAACTTGCCTTAAAATGGGAGTTTGGTGTAACATTGCATATTGTAGAAATGGAAATATATCATGAGCATTGAATATGATATAGAATTGTGTAATGTGGTATTGAAATTTGTGGAATTTCAGGGAATGCATATCTATACTGCATGTTGTGGGAAACGTTGTAAATTGCCTCTTGAAAGGAGATGAGATGACCGGTAATGGGTCAAGTTGTTAAATTTTGCATTGTAATAATGTTGGTAAATGGGAAATCTTGCTTTTGAAAAACTTATATTTAATTTCGGGGATGAAATTCTTTAAGGGGGGAAGGTTATAGCGATCCCGGTATTCTCTTACTGTATTTGTTGTATTCCGGACTTTGGTTCCGTGGAGTTGGTGGTTGTATATCTTGTTGTCATCCTTTAATTTCATATGTTTGAGTTTTAGGTTGTATTGGGCAGGGTGGTTACAGGTTAGTTAAGCCTTGGTTTCATTTCCTTGTTGTCCAGTTTTTAGGCGGTCCGCTCAAGCGGGTTTTCTTGTGCTCGAGCGGGGTTTACACACTCCCAGTATTTCGTGCCCCTACAAAAACTTCTGCAGGTATGTTTTTCACGCTCGAGTGTGTTTCCTTATGCTCGAGCGGTCACGCTCGAGCAGGCTTTTTGGCGCTCGAGCGGGTAGTTTTTTTTTTGTAAAAGTTCTAGATGGGCGTAATCTACGCTCGAGCGGGCTAGTTTTCGCGCTCGAACGGGTCTTATTGCGCTCGAGCGGGTCTAGTTTTTGTGCTTGACGCTCGAGCGTCCTTTTCTCCGCTCGAACGGGAGAGTCGTCTATAAGTTGACAGCTAGACTATTTTAAATCACTTTTTACATCTCCACTCTCTCTCTTACTTTTCAAAAGCGCCATTGGAGAGCCTCTCTCACTAAAACCTCCACTTCTCTCTAGATATTGATCTAGTTAGAGTAATCTCTCACCCTTTGGCATTTGTAAAAAGTGTGTTGATCGTTGATGACTACATTTTGATCTGAGAATTTTGGGATTTGTAGCATCTTCGTTTTCTTCATCTTCTTCGTTGGTATTCATCTCTTGAGGTATGGATTCCTACTCATCCTTATGGGTTTTGACCTAGATATTGAGCATGTTGTTTAAATGGTTTGATTTTGGGACTTAGGGTTTCAAAAGGTAGAAAATGGGGTTTGTTATTTTGACTCTTTAATATTTATTTTGGGTCTCAAAATGATGTTATTGCTGTTAGTTGTTGATATTTGAACGTTTGGGTTAATATTGAGAGATGGGGGAGAGAGCCCTAAATTTGTGCATAAATTAATTGGTGTAATTAATTTGGGAAAGTTATGGGTTTGTGAAATTGAGTTGAATATAACGAAATTGGCTCATTACAAGATGGGATAGTGGAGTTGGATTTATAAATCACTCACTTTTGAAAATGCAGATAATTTATCTATTAGTGCTTTTATTATCTGTTTAGAAATAACTGCTTTGGGCTACCGGCGGAGGGTAGTCTTGATTGCTGTAGACAATGCATGATGATTAGGCAAACTAAACCTGATCAACTGATGTGTCATAGAATATGACAGTTGAAATAATACATTAAGTTTATGTATTGACTGGATGTGTATATGATCTGTGTTTATATACATTGTGTTGTGTGGGAGGAGATAGGAGATGTACTCTACGGTTTAAGGGAAGATAGGGGATCGACCTCTAAACCGGGTAATGTTTGGGAGGAGATAAGGAATGGACTCCGTAGATACAACTCATATGCTTATCTATTGAAACGTAAATATAGCTCATATGCTTATCTATTGAAACGTAAATACAGCTCATATGCTTATTTATTGAAATGTTGATACAGCTCATATGCTTATCTGTTGAAGTATGGATACAGCTCATATGCTTATCTGTTGAAGTGTGGATATAGCTCATATGCTTATCTGTTGAAGTGTTGATACAGCTAGTATGCTTATCTATTGTGAAGTAGAAAATGTTTAATATAAGTTACTGTCTCATTTAAATCATCTGGCCGAGTTCTAAGCCATAGTTATAAATTGAGAATTGGAAAGGAAATGGAAAATGAAATGAAACACGGACACAATTGTCATGTAATGGAAATGGTTTGTGAATTGATTTATGTGAATCAAACATTTATCAATTGCTAATGTCTTAGTTACTGCTCATATTATGTTTAGCATATCTCTACTGGACGTTGGCTCACCCTATATGAGACATTATTTTCAGGTATATGTAGCATGCCACCTTCAAGGACATAGCTTGGGAGGCTAGAGGCAGACAGATTGTTTTGTTGTTTTGCTTTCTTTTGATGTATTACATGTAAATTCAAGCCAAGGGCTTAATATGTATTTGAGTTAGCACTCTTCTTTTTGTAACCAAGTGTTGACTTGGAAAGCTGTAAGCCCATAGGGCATTTGCTTTTGTTGTTAACATGTAATACTTTTGTAAGAACTACTCTGATGAATAGAAAGATATTTATTTCTCTTATATCATTGCATGTCTAAGATGATGAGCTTTATATATTATTTTGAGGGCGTTACAGTTAAAATCCGTATTAAGGTGTAGAGAGCCCCTACCTTGAAGTTAGAAAACCAAAGGAGAAGTGGAGAAACTCCAAAGATGCCGAAACCAAAGATGATTCAGACCAAAATGTAGCTATTGACGTGCTCTACCCTTTTCTCAAATGCACTTGGTGAAGACCTCAACGGATATAGGTGAAATAGTAGAGAGAAGATGATCTTTAGAGAAAGACACTTAAAATCTAGGTTTTTGAGAAGTTTTCGAGAGAGAGAGGAATGAAAAAATTGTGAAAAATGTCATCTTCACAGACTGTTATACACGCAGTCGGCTCGAGCGTGGAAAGTGACGCTCAAGCATCAGATACAAAGTTCCACTCGAGCGTAAGAAGTAATGCTCGAGCGTCGAATATACACTTTCAGAAGTTTTGCAAGTGAAGGACATCGCTTGAGCACAAGATTGGACGCGCGAGCATCCACCCGCTCGAGCTTAAAAAACGCCACTCGAGCGTAGAGTGCGCTCTTCCAGTTTGTAGGTCTGCAAAAATACTGAGAGTTTGCAAAGCCCGCTCGAGCGCAAAAATGGCCGCTTGAGCAGAGAAGGAAAATTGCAAGACTTGCTTGAGCGCAAGAATGGCCGCTCGAGCAGATGAGTAAAAATCTAGGCAACATAGGTTTGGAAAAACAAGCAACCAACATGTTCCAAACACATAACTGCAATCCAAATGACTAATCCAAGGAACAACAATGGTAATAAGAGATGGACAACAACATTGAACCATAAAACCCGAGTCCAAAACACAATAAAATGTTGGGTCAAGATCGGAGTCTCCATAAAATAAAAAAAAATGCTCAACATGTAAAAATAAAAAATAAATAAAAAAAATAGTCCAGCGGACTAATTTCTAATACCAAGTCCCACGGGTTTATCCTAATCCCCTCCCAAGGGGATTCGTAGTCCGGAGGGAATTACAAATTCCCTCTCCATCTCTCAAAACAAATATGATATTAGTGGGTCTCACCTCACTATGAATCTCAATCCTCCCCCTATAACCCAAAACAAATGGGGCCTTTATGTACAATGGCTACATTTTGATCCGAGAATTTTGGGATTTGTAGCATCTTCGTTTTCTTCATCTTCTTTGTTGGTATTCATCTCTTGAGGTAGGGATTCCTACTCATCCTTATGGGTTTTGACCTAGATATTGAGCATATTATTTAAATGGTTTGATTTTGGGACTTAAGGTTTCAAAAGGTAGAAAATGGGGTTTGTTATTTTGACTCTTTAATATTTATTTTGGGTCTCAAAATGATGTTATTGTTGTTAGTTGTTGATATTTGAACGTTTGGGTTAATATTGAGAGATGGGGGAGAGAGCCCTAAATTTGTGCATAAATTAATTTGTGTAATTAATTTGGGAAAGTTATGGGTTTGTCAAATTGAGTTGAATATAACGAAATTGGCTCATTACGAGATGGGATAGTGCAGTTGGATTTATAAATCACTCACTTTTGAAAATGCAGATAATTTATCTGTTAGTGCTTTTATTATCTGTTTAGAAATAACTGCTTTGGGCTACCGGTGGAGGGTAGTCTTGATTGTTGTAGACAATGCATGATGAATAGGCAAACTAAACCTGATCAACTGATGTGTCATAAAATATGACGGTTGAAATAATACATTAACTTTATGTATTGATTGGATGTGTATATGATCTGTGTTTATATACATTGTGTTGTGTGGGAGGAGATAGGGGATGTACTCCAAAGTTTAAGGGAAGATAGGGGATGGACCTCTAAACCGGGAAATGTTTGGGAGGAGATAGGGAATGGACTCCGTAGATACAACTCATATGCTTATCTATTGAAACGTAAATATAGCTCATATGCTTATCTATTGAAATGTTGATACAGCTCATATGCTTATCTATTGAAACGTAAATACAACTCATATGCTTATGTATTAAAATGTTGATATAGCTCATATGCTTATCTGTTGAAGTATGGATACAGCTCATATGCTTATCTGTTGAAGTGTAGATACAGCTCATATGCTTATCTGTTGAAGTGTTGATACGGCTAGTATGCTTATCTATTGTGAAGTAGAAAATGTTTAATATAAGTTACTGTCTCATTTAAATCGTCTGGCCAAGTTCTGAGCCATAGTTATAAATTGAGAATTGGAAAGGAAATGGAAAATGAAATGAAACATGGACACAATTGTCATGTAATGGAAATGGTTTGTGAATTGATTTATGTGAGTCAAACATTTATCAATTGTTAATGTCTTAGTTACTGCTCATATTATGTTTAGCATATCTCTACTGGGCGTTGGCTCACCCTATATGGGACATTATTTTCAGGTACAGGTAGCATGCCACCTCCAAGGACATAGCTTAGGAGGCTAGAGGCAAACAGATTGTTTTGTTGTTTTGCTTTCTTTTGATGTATTACATGTAAATTCAAGCCAAGGGCTTAATATGTATTTGAGTTAGCACTCTTCTTTTTGTAACCAAGTGTTGACTTGGAAAGCTGTAAGCCCATAGGGCATTTGCTTTTGTTGTTAACATGTAATACTTTTGTAAGAACTACTCTGATGAATAGAAAGATGTTTATTTCTCTTATATCATTGCATGTCTAAGATGATGGGCTTTATGTATTATTTTGAGGGCGTTACAGTTAAAATCCGTATTAAGGTGTAGAGAGCCCCTACCTTGAAGTTAGAAAACCAAAGGAAAAGAGGAGAAACTCCAAAGATGCCGAAACCAAAGATGATTCAGACCAAAATGTAGCTATTGACGTGCTCTACCCTTTTCTCAAAGGCACTTGGTGAAGACCTCAACGGATATAGGTGAAATAGTTGAGAAGATGATCTTTAGAGAAAGACACTTAAAATCTAGGTTTTTGAGAAGTTTTAGAGAAAGAGAGGAATGAAAAAATTGTGAAAAATGTCATCTTCACAGACTGTTATACACGCAGTCGGCTCGAGCATGGAAAGTGACGCTCAAGCATCAGATACAAAGTTCCACTCGAGCGTAAGAAGTGATGCTCGAGCGTCGAATATACACTTTCAGAAGTTTTGCAAGTGAAAGACATCGCTTGAGCGCAAGATTGGACGCTCGAGCATCCACCCGCTCGAGCGTAAAAAATGCCACTCGAGCGTAGAGTGCGCTCTTCCAGTTTGTAGGTCTGCAGAAATACTGAGAGTTTGCAAAGCCCGCTCGAGCGTAAAAATGGCCGCTTGAGCAGAGAAGGAAAATTGCAAGACTTGCTTGAGCGCAAGAATGGCCGCTCGAGCAGATGAGTAAAAATCTAGGCAACATAGGTTTGGAAAAACAAGCAACCAACATGTTCCAAATACATAACTGCAATCCAAATGACTAATCCAAGGAACAACAATGGTAATAAGAGATGGACAACAACATTGAACCATAAAACCCGAGTCCGAAACACAATAAAATGTCGGGTCAAGACCGGAGTCTCCATAAAAAAAATAAAAAAAAAATAGTCAACATGTAAAAATAAAAAATAAATAAAAAAAATAGTCCAGCGGACTAATTTCTAATACCAAGTCCTGCGGGTTTATCCTAATCCCCTCCCAAGGGGATTCGTAGTCCGGAGGGAATTACAAATTCCCTCTCCATCTCTCAAAACAAATATGATATTAGTGGGTCCCACCTCACTATGAATCTCAATCCTCCCCCTATAACCCAAAACAAATGGGGCCTTTATGTACAATGACCCTTATGGTCCTTAAAACATTTCAATTCTAGGACCCCAAAACATTTTGACCCTTGTGGCCCTATAGACTAAATTTGGTTATATGATCAACAAAAAGAAATATGTTCGTATAACATTTCATTTTCATTCCATCATCATCATCATCCAAATCATAAAATTTGAAAGACTTAAATAAATTTTCATAGAAAAATTGATGCTTCATTATACAAATGTAATCCTTTATTTAAAATCGATTTTTGACCTCATTAAATTTATAAATTTTTCAATACATACTAATATCATGATCACACATGTAATTTAATTCATTCTCAAGCTTCGTATTTCAAATTTAGGTAATGTTTTCCATGGTAAGATATATTCACTTCCAAAATAGCAAAAAGTATAGATTTGAAACTCTACGAGTTAATTCCCAAGAGGTGTAGAGACTCTGCCTTTCTCCAATCCTAACAATTAGTAAATAAGATCTAAAATGAGGGAAATACTTTCAATGAAAACTATAACATCCATCAAATTAATAATTTTTATACATGCAAAAACATCCATAGAAACTAAGAGCATGTTTGATACGATGGAATGAAATGAAATAGGAATGGAATGAGAGAGAATGAATTACAAGGTTGAATGGAATGGAATGTCCATTCTCATTCCATTGTTTGGTTACCAACATGGAATGATATAGAAATATGGTGATAATTCTCATTCTCATATTTGGTTATGCCTATTATCTCATGGAATGGAATAAGTTTTCATTATTTATTTATTCATTTTAACAAGCTAGTAACAAATAAATTAAAAATTTGTATATATCATGATAATGTTAATAGTTGTGGAAGTGATGGTGTGAGTTGTAGTGGTGGTGGTGGTGGCGGCGGTATCGATGGTGGTGATAGTAATGATAGTAGAATGGTGATAGTAGGTTGTTGTGGTCTTAGTAGTAGTGGTATTATGGCCACGATGGTGGTGGCAATGGTGGCAGCCAACGATAGTAGAGTGATAGTTCCCATGATGGTGATGGTGGTGGTGATGTTTATGAAGGTTGTAGTAATAGTGGTAAAGTAGTTGTTGTGGCGGGAGATGCAGTAGTAGTAGTAGTGGGAGTGGTGGTAGTATGGTGGTGTGGTGATAGTGGTGTTGTAGTGGCAATAGGGAGGCGGTGATAGTGGAAGTGGTAGGAGAACGGAATGGTGGTAGTAGAATAATAATATTTTTTTAAGTGTCAACAACAAAAAAAAATAATAATAATAATAATATATGTATATTTTTAATTAATTTCATGATGGAATGGAATAGTCATTTCTTAAGTTGGACGAATGAATAGGTATTCTCACTTAGATAAGGCTTACTAAATAAGGGAAAGGAAATGCAAAGCGGTAATGGGCATTCCATTGCACCCCATTCTATCGTACCAAATGTATTCTAAGGGTTTGTTTGGCATAAACTAAATCAGTGCACTTATTTAGGTCATATCATCTCTCTATTTTTCTACATATTTTTTTTTAAAGAATATCAAAACGTATATTTATTTAGATCATTTTAAAAAACTTCTCAAACCTCATTTGGCAACAAAATTTTTTAACCTAAAAATTAAGAAATCACTAAAAAAAACTAAAACGCCTACTATTTTATCCTATAATCCTATCTATAAAATTCAAATCATGCGTTGTCTGCAACAGGTTAGGTAAAATGACCCTTTTACCTCCTATTTATGTCAAAAATCTACAATTGATGGATTGATTCGAGCAGAGTTCAGCTGCAGCACTTCAATAGACTTGTTACATCAAACAAGATGAATAAAGAGAGGGATGGACTTCATTTAACAAAGCAACACAACACATAGAGAAATTCTTATTTTTTTTTTTAGAAAAATGGTTAGGAGTACTAAAATGGGAGCACTAGAGGAGTATTAATGATGGGCTTTGCTACATCCCTCTAAAAATATCCCCCCTAATCCCCCTAATTTTCAATTTGGGCAACTTTTTCCTTTTTTTTTTTTTTTTTGGGCAACTTTTTCCTTTTTTTTTTTTTTTACTTGATATGAAAATTAGGGGGGTATTTTTAGGGCTCCAAATCATTTTCCATTAATGATATGGCAGTGGGTCCCGCCCATTGCCTATGTTTTTTTTTTTTTTTTTTTTGACATTCAAATGATTTTTTTTGGAGAAAACTTGTTTGGCTCAAGAGTTTTTTTTAAAAAAAAAAATTGAATTATAATTTCCAATAATTTTTTTAAAATATTTACAAATTTTCTCAATTTTATTCAAGAGTTGGGTACATATTTTTTGGTCAATAAAAAAATCATAACAAATTTTGGCCAAAAATATGAAAATATTTTTTTTGAATAAAATTAAATAAATACGATTTTTCTTCATAAATAGTAGACCAAAAAAATATTTCTAGCAAAAAGCAAGATTCCACAAAAGTAGAAAAAATATAATTTGAAAGAACAAAATTAAAAATAGGGAGTTTTTTTACTTTTTTTTTTTTTGGTTGTTGAGAAAATAGAGTATTGGACAGAGTTTGGTTATGAGTTTTAAAAAGAATTATGGAATGGAGTTTTGACATGTTTATTTTGAATGAAATTTTGAATAAAATTTATTTATAAATTTTTAATAAAAAATTAAATAAAATTATTACATTCCAAAAATTACAACCTGAATAAAATTGTAACACATAACTGATGAGGATTTTTTGAAAATAAAAAAATGATAAAGTCCAATCTTTATGATTTCTCAACAACCCCATTTTACGAAGTCCCACTTGATGAATCCCATTTCACTGTCTACCGCGTCCATCCATTCACCTCCAATCGATTCACCTTCAATTTACCTATTTTTTGATTTTATAAATTGTTTTATTTCACGTTTTTATAAAATAAAAAAAATTAAAAGATTATTCCCAATCATACTAGCCTTTTTTTATTTTATATTTTAATTAAAAATTCAAAAAAATTAAAAAAATGAGACCTAAATACAAGTATGAAACTCCATAACTAAAACTAAGTAACCATAAATCTAGAAATCACCGTTTCAAACTCTAAAAATGTAAAACATTAAATTAAACCTTTTAGGGAGATATTCTTACTAATTGAAGGGGTACTAGCATGGAATAAAATAATATATTATTTATTAAAAATATGATAATTATATTTAATTTTTTTATATTTTATCTCTTGTTAATAAAATTTTACATATAAATTTAAAAGTTTTGTTTCAAATGTTTCTTTATTATAACATATAACTAGCCTATTACCCGTGCTATGCACGGGATAATTATAAATATTTATTTTTGTTTTAGATTTTCTTAATATATAAATTATGTTTTTTAAGATTTTTTATAAAAATAATTTAACAATTTTATCACTAACCATAGTGTATGAGAGAAGTTAAAAAGGGTACTGCAATAACTATGCATGAGTTGTATCTATAATTATTTGTATGATAGGATTTTAAATGTTGATCAGGGGATTTTGACCAAATCAATAAATACAGGCATGTGGAAAGACATTTGGATTGAAAAAAAATTAATAAATGCTGATCAGGAGATTTTGACCAAATCAATAAATGCTGAGTTTTTTTTTTAAATAAAAAATTTAGAAAATTCAGATTTGGATATTGGAGCTCCCACAGGTCTTGGGGGTTAAAAATCCCCTTTTGTTTAATATATAGTATAGATATAGATAGATTAAAATTGTTGTATTGACAATTAATAATTAAAATTATGCTTTGTTATAAAAAAAAATTGACAATTCTAATATTTTCAATATTTTAGAATAAAAATATATGAGTTTTAAAAAATTGTTATATTGGTTTTTGAAAGGAAAATAATTAAATAAATTTTAAAAACTTAATGAGTAAGAAAGAATCATCGTAACATGTAAAACCGCTAAAATCACAGTTAAACCAACAAATCATTCAAACAAAAACTGGTTTAGCTTAGTCTCTGTTTGAAAAGATGGGTTGGGTTGGGTTGGATATAGGGCTATTTTAGCCACAAAAAAAAAAAAAAAATAGGCTTTTTAGCCTAATAAGACAAAACATCACATCCAACCCATAATCATTACATTATTTCTCTCATAAAAAGTCAAAAAAACCAAAAAAATTCTTTCCAAACACGGCTTTTTAGCCCCAGGCTAAAATAATCAAAAAGTCAAAAAATCAACCCACTTCCCAAACCAACCCTTAATCAGTTAAGTTAAAAGACCAACCAGCTTACACAAAAATTAATCGGGTAAATTACATTAACAGTCCCTATAGTTTGGGGCTTGTGTCATTTTGTTCCCTGACTTTTCAATTGTGACACATTTGATCCTGAATTTTGAATCTTATTGCAAATAAGCACAATTGCATATACTATTAGATTTTTCAATGGCAAAATCATCAATTTGATAAAATATAAATTAATTTGACAAAAATAAATATTAAAAAAATATTTTTGAATTTTTAAAAATTATGTCTACCTACTAAAGATAAAATTATATAAAATTGATAAATCTTTTAGACATTTATTTCTTTTTTTTTACCAAATTAATTTTTTTTTACCAGATTAATTTTTATTATGTATTTAGATGATGATCATGTAAAATTAATTTTTTAAAATTAATATGTAATTTTTATCAATTTTACATAATTTTATTTTTGGTGAGTAGAAATAATTTTTAAAAATTTTAAAATATTTTTTTGACATTTATTTTTGTCAAATTAGTTTATATTTTATCAAATTGGTGATTTTTCCCTTGAAATTAAGCAATGGTATCTTAATCGTCCTTATTTGGATTAAGATTCAAAATTCAGGGTCAAATATATCACAATTGAAAAGTTAGGGACTAAAGTGACACAAGTCCTAAACTATAGGGACTGTTAGTGTAATTTTTCCAAATTAATTAATTAAAGCTTTTAAATTTTGTTTTATTAAAATTTAAGCTATTACTAAATAAGAAAAGTAATCTATTAATTTAAATTTAAAATTGACACAATATAAATTTAAAATTATAATAATCTATCCCATAATTTATAAGTTTTAAATACAAATTTAAAATTATCTTAATTATCTCATAATTTATATATTAAGGAGTAGTAAGAATGACAGTAAGATTATTAATATATCTATATATTTTACAAAAGAATATTTTTAGGGAAAATTAGTCTAAGGTCTCTCTTCCACTTTTGGTGATGGAAGAGATCCACAATATTATTTTGTAATGTTTAAGGTCCCTTAATTCTACACCTATATATCCAGACAAATTCCAGTCTCTCGCTTTCTCCTTCTACACACATGAACACATTTCTAAGCTTTTCACTTCTACCATTAGATGTAATCTCTCTCTATCTTGCTCTCTCTCTCTCTCTCTAATTTGATCACGCAACGCTCTCTGGTCAAAGCGTTGGGGACTCGGACCCTCTAACCCAGAAAAAGCCCTCAAAATCGCCAGAAACGCAGTCAAACGAGCGCCCCTTTCGATACCCATCTTCAACCATTGCTACATTCCCTGTAATCCCTGCTTAGCTGGAAACTCCATCTTCTTCATTGACAAGAATTGAATCTTTTGCTGTGGTTTCGATCTCTCTGATTTCTTTAATCGCGAGTCTTTCTTGTTCAACAACTCAGACCCTCAGGTCCTATCAAAACAACGATCATTCAACAAGAAATCTGCCGAGTCGCCATTCAATTTTTCTCGGAGAAGCCTCGACGCCGTGACCGCCGGTAGAACCCCCAGATGGGTTGAGTTTTGAAGCGACGCCGCCGTGGATCGGCGGCGAAGGAACTCTAATTCGTCGTCTTCTTCCTCCTCGTCCCCAGAGCGGTACTTCGACATGCTCATATCCGAAATGCCAAAATGGATCGACGAGTACGTTGACCAGATCGGGTCGGTGTTGAGAGAAGGCGGGTGGGACGAATCGGACGTCTCCAAAATCGTACACGTGTCAGCCTCTGGGTTTTTCAAAGGCGAGATAGTTCTCTTGACATTGACTCAGTCCTCAACAACAAGCTCAATCTCGACACTTTCATCACTGTTCCACACGGGTCCTACTCCTGGCCTGGTTCGGACCTCTTGCTGGCTAACCCACTCAAATATGTATGAATATATATAAATGTGTTGTATGTATATGGTGTGTGTTTTGACTAGAGAAATTTTGATTTAAACTAAATTTTCTCTGGGTTGGTCTAGAGAAATTCTTTGTTTGGATTGATTTTTTTTTTTTTATTTGAGCTGAATTTTCTCTGGGTTAAAGAGAATTTCTCTGGAAATGTTTCTTTAGGAATTTCATTGATTTTGAGAGAATTTCTCTAGCTTAAAGTGATCCAGAGAAATTCTTCATTCATTTTCTCTGGAAAAAATTTCTATCTAGAGAAATTCTCTGGAATTTTGGCCATTGTATAAATTTTCTTTGAGAAATTCTCTGGAAGGTCAGAGAAATAGAGAAACCTCCCAAAGAAAATATATGGTGTCCTGTTTGGTGTTCATATATTTCAGTGACCAAAATATTTTCAAACACGGTTCTTATATTTCAGTGTTCTTGACCAAAATATACACATATCTCAGTGGCCAAACAGGTTCTTATATACACATCAAATTGGTTCTTATATACACATCAAACTAGTGTTTGACCAAACAAGTTCTTATACACACATACACATCAAACTGGTTCTTATATACACATCAAATCCAGAGAAAATTCAAATTTCTCTGTGTTCATTTTGACCAATTTTCTCTGGGTTTTTAAATTTCTCTAGATTTATTTTGATCAATTGAAGGCCGGTGAAGTCAGAGAAATTTTCAAATTTCTCTGGAGTGTTGAGTCCAGGAGAGGCAGGGAAGGCAGAGAAATTTAATTTCTCTGGAGATATAATTTTGTGGAAAGGCAGAGAAATTTCTCTAGGAGAGTAGGAAGTATATGGAAGGCAGAGAAATTTGGAGAAGGTGAGGGCAGAGAAATTTACAGTGGGAAATTTCTCTGTGACATGAATTTTCTCTGGACTAATTTTCTTTGAACCAATTTTCTCTGGACCAATTTTCTCTGGATCAACTTGAGGGACCTTAGACATTATGAAAATATTGAGTATCCTTTATGCTGTAAAATCTTAATACTAGGGACCTTAAAAAAAATTTCCCATATTTTTATGGAGAGATATTATGAGAGTTTCAAAATCTCAAACAAAATTATTTTTAAAATCAAAACCTCTACGTAGGATTGTAAAATAAAAATTAAATGGAAGCTAACCAATCGGGATTTTCTTAATTATTTAAAATTAAGAAAATCAAAAAAATTAGTATGAGATATTGATTATAAGGCTTCTCACTAAAAATCTCTGGGAGTATAAGATTCACTTTATATAAGTGAAACAATTCACTTTTTTCTTTTTTTCTTGATGTGGGATTATAAAATAAAAATTAAATGGAAGTTAGTTAATAGAAATTTTCTTAATTATTTAAAATTAAGAAAATTCAATAATTTATATAAATGAGAGCATAAGATGCACTTTATGTATGTGAAATAATTCACTTTTTCCGATATTAGATTATAAAATAAAAATTAAATGGAAGCTAACCAACGAAAATTTTCTTAATTGTTTAAAATTAATAAAATTTAATAATTTTAGAATGAGTGTTTGGAACTCCTAAAAATCTTCTATCTAAAAACCCCCTTTTTCCTATATAATATATAAATAAGTGAAATAACTCACTTTTTCCTTCTTTTCCCGATGTGAGATTGTGTAAAATAAAAAATTATAAAATAAAAATTAAATGGAAGCTAACCAACGAAAATTTTCTTAATTGTTTAAAATTAATAAAATTTAATAATTTTAGAATGAGTGTTTGGAACTCCTAAAAATCTTCTATCTAAAAACCCCCTTTTCCTATATAATATATAAATAAGTGAAATAACTCACTTTTTCCCTCTTTTCCCGATGTGAGATTGTGTAAAATAAAAATTAACAATTGTTTGGGCGAGAAGATTATTTCGAATCAAGCAATTTCAACCGTTTAAACTTTAATTAGGTCAATCTTTAATTTATTTCGAATCAAACAACCAATATATTTTGATAAAATCGTAGTTAAACCAGCGAATCAGTCAAATCAAAAAGGATTTACCCTATCGGTTAGGTCAAAGGATCAATCAACTTATATAATAATTAATCAATTAAAACTTTAAATTTTATTTTAATTTTAAAATTTAAACTATTTTGAACTGAAACATACACAATACTACAATATTAAATGGTAATATAAGATTTATATAGTAAAACAACTCATTTTTTTCTCATTTTCCTGATGTGGGATTGTAAAATAAAAACAGTTATTTGGATGGGAGCAATCTCAATCGTTCAATTTTTAATAAGGCCAACCTTAGTTTATTTTAAATCAAACAAATCTTAGCAATATATTTTGATAAAACAGCTAAAACCGCTATTAAACTAGTGAATTAGTCAAGTCGAAAATGATTCAACCTAATCGGTTAAGTCAAAAGACCAACCAATTTACAACAAAATTAATTAATTAAAACTTTTAAAATTTTATTTTAAAATTTAAACCATCTTGAACTGAAGTATGCACAATATTACCAAATTAAATGGGAGTATAAGATTCATTTTATATAGTAAGTGAAACAACTCACTTTTTCTTTCTTTTCTCGATGTGAGATTGTGATTATTTTAAAGTTAAATATTATGAGAGTTTCAATGTAACACTTCAAATTTCTAGCCCAAATGATAAGACAACAATCATGGCTCTTTCAAAGAAAACCGAATATAAATCTCCAAACTTACATTACATGATACAATAGTTATTCATGCAGTAATACATTAATCCAACAATAAGTAAATAAATAAATAAATACCCTCAAGGATTTACAAGTTTCCAAGGCTTGAGCCTAATTACACAAAATGGTTATTCAAACCCATACAAAGACAACCCTTGGCTTACACACAGAGCCACGGCAAAATGAGAGCATTGTACTCCAAACACACATACTTTCACGCCCCTAGTTGGGTGAAATCACCACATCTTTTCCTACACAAAAATTCCGTAGGGTGAGCATAAAGCCCAATATGAAATTCTTAACAAAGTATATACATTTTATACAAGTCTCAAGAGATGAAATGTACATGTTATGCTATGCCCTTTTGAAAGAAAATCACATCTTCATCTTTAAAAAACCATCATACTCAATGATGTCATGCAATTTCAATTCTTCAAAACTTAACAATTCATTTCAAAAGCGGTAAATATGACTTTAGTAATCCCTAGGTTGGTGTCTGTAAGTAGACTATACAAGTACTATCAATTTATCATTTTTACAAGCATTAACTAGAAGGCTCGATACCTATTTAATTTCATCTACGCCACCTGTTAAGACTTATCACCGTATTTATCCCAAAACCAATTCATGGAAATTTGTTTCTCAACATTCTTTTCTCAATGCAAGTTTTCAAATCAACTTTCAAAGTTTAATGTAATCAAATGAATTGATATGGCAATAACACAAGATGAATATAAATACTTTTATTCCAATTCAACATCCGAGGAATAACACAATTCCATCTTCTCAAGTGTTCTCAACAATTAGTCATTTTAAGACTATTTCAACATTTTGAACAATAATTTCCAAAATGAACAACAATTCTCATATTTCCTAAAATTCATCATTTACATAAATATAAATCAGAAATTTTTCAAACATCCATTTATTTTGACACACAAAATAAATATAACAATATTATTCATGGATTTCAGTCTCTTTAAAAAAAATCCCCAAATTCTAGGTTTTCTTACAAAAACTATACAACTCAAATCTTTTGAAATAAAACTTTCCAAAATCATCTTTTCTACAATCAACAAAGATCAAAACCCATAAGATTAGTTTAAAAGAACAAGAGACAAACTACTTTCAAAATTGCTCAACTTCTTGAATTAGCAATCAATTTTCAAAGCTATCAAATGATGGTTTCGAAAATCATCTAGATCTTGCAAAAATATATATATAACTCTAAGAAAATCCCTACCTCAAGTTTTGAAAAAGAAATGAGATGAAACTCCTAAAATCAACGGTGTCGAAACTCGATCTTCACCGCACACAACAAAGACCTCAAGTAGTTAACCAACTTTGATGAAGAACTTATGGCAGAACTCTAATGGATCTTAAGAAATCAAGGTCATGATCCAATTTGGCGTAGGGAAATATAGAGAGAAGGGAGAGGAAAGAGATTTTGAAGAGAGAGATATACAAAAGTGATCTGAAATATTAGATTCACGAATTGATATAACATGGTCCCCTCGAGCATGGAAAGCCCCGGCTCGAGCGTCAAATACACTTTCCCAGTACTTTTGTAGACAGGTCAAACTTCTGAAACCAAACATTCTCCGCTCGAGCTCATAAACGGCCGCTCGAGCGGACAAGCAACTTCTAATGCATTTTGCATTTTTGCTTCAGGAGCGCTGCCCTAGGACTCGCCAAGGGGCGCTGGTCCTTGGACCCCGGTGAGCTGACCGGGCAGCTCGATCTCCGACAGACTCAGCTAAGTAGCAAAATTAGGATCGCTACATTCACAATCTCATACAAAATATTTTTAAAATAAAAACCTGTATGTGAGATAGTAAAATAAAAACTAAATAGAAGCTAGCCAATGGAGATTTTCTTAATTTTAAAAATCTCATTTTTCTTATATAAATGAGAGTATAAGATTTATTTTATGTAAGCGAAACAATTCAACTTTTTTCTTCTTTTCCCGGTGTGAGATTGTAAAATAAAAGTTAAATGGAAGCTAGCCAATGGAGATTTTTTTTTAATAGTTTAAAATTAAGAAAATTCAATAATTTATATAAATGGTAGCATAAGATTCATTTTATGTAAGTGAAACAATTCACTTTTTTTCTCTTTTTCCTGATCTGGGATTGTAAAATAAAAGATAAATAGAAGTTAGCCAATAGAATTTTTTTAATTATTTAAAATTAAGAAAATTCAATAATTTTAGAATGAGAGTTTGAAACTTTTAGAAGGTGTCTTTCTCAAAACCCCTTTTATAAGATTAACTTTATATACATAAAATAACTCACTTTTTTATTTTTTTTTCCTGATGTGAGATTGTAAAATAAAAATTAACAATTGTTTGGGTGAGAAGTTTATCTCTAATAAAGCAATCTCAGTTCTTTAGTTTATTTCGAATCACATAAATCTAATCAATATATTTTGATAAAATCGCTAAAATCACACAAAAAACAATTTAGCTTAATCAGTTAGGTCAAAAGATCAATCAGTTTACACAAAAATTAATTAATTAAAAATTTTAAATTTTATTTTATTAAGATTTATACTATCATTAAATATGGAAAGTAGTCTATTAATATAAATTTAAAATTATAATAATCTATCTCATGATTTATAAGTTTTATATACAAATTTAAAATTATCATAATTATCTCATAATTTTTGTATTAAGGAGCAGTAAGAGTGGCATTTACAAAAGAATACTTTAAATGAGAGATATTATGAGAGTTTCAAAACCTCATATAAAATTATTTTTAAAATCAAAACCTCTATGTGGAATTGTAAAATAAAAGTTAAATGGAATCTAACCAATGAGAATTTTCTTAATTGTTTAAAATTAAGAAAATCAAAAAAATTAGTATGAGATATAGATCATAAGGCTTCTCAATAAAAACCTCATTTTGCTTATATAAATGGGAGTATAAGATTCACTTTATGTAAGTGAAATAATTCACTTTTTCTTTCTTTTTCCGATGTGGGATTGTAAAATAAAAGATAAATGGAAGCTTGTAACGCCCTCAAAATAATACATAAAACCCATCATCTTAGACATGCAATGATATAAGAGAAATAAACATCTTTCTATTCATCAGAGTAGTTCTTACAAAAGTATTATATGTTAACAACAAAAGCAAATGCCCTATGGGCTTACAGCTTTCCAAGTCAACACTTGGTTACAAAAAGAAGAGTGCTAACTCAAATACATATTAAGCCTTTGGCTTGGATTTACATGTAATACATCAAAAGAAAGCAAAACAACAAAACAGTCCATCTGCCTCTAGCCTCCCAAGCTATGTCCTTAGAGGTGGTATGCTACCTGCACCTGAAAATAATGTCTCATATAGGGTGAGCCAACGCCCAGTAGAGATATGTTAAACATAATATGAGCAGTAACTAAGACATTAGCAATTGATAAATGTTTGACTCACATAAATCAATTCACAAACCATTTCCATTACATGACAAATGTGTCCATGTTTCATTTCATTTTCCATTTCCTTTCTAATTCTCAATTTATAACTATGGCTCAGAACCCGGCCAAACGATTTAAATGAGACAGTAACTCATATTAAACATTTCCTACTTCACAATAGATAAGCATACTAGCTGTATCAACACATCAACAGATAAGTATATGAGCTGTATCAACACTTCAACAGATAAGCATATGAGCTGTATCACCGCTTCAACAGATAAGCATATGAGCTGTATCACCGCTTCAACAGATAAGCATATGAGGTGTATCTACGGAGTCCATCCCTTATCTTCTCCCAAACACTATCCGGTTTAGAGGTCCATCCCCTATCTTCCTCGAAACTGTGGAGTACATCCCCTATCTCCTCCCACACAATACAATATATATAAACATAGATCATATACACATTCAACCAATACATAAAGTTAATGTATTATTTCAACCGTCATATTCTATGACACATTCAATTGATCAGGTTTAGTTTGCCTAATCATCATGCATTGTCTACAACAATCAAGACTACCCTGCAACGGTAGCCCAAAACAATTATTTCTAAACAGATAATAAAAGTACTAACAGATAAATTATCCGCATTTTCAAAAGTGAATGATTTATAAATCTAACTCCACTATCCCATCTCATAATGAGCCAATTTCATTATATTCAACTCAATTTCACAAACCCATAACTTTCCCAAATTAATTACACCAATTAATTTATGCACAATTTAAGGCTTTCTCTCTCATCTCTCAATATTAACCCCAAGGGTTAAATATCAACAACTAACAACAATAACATCATTTTGAGACCCAAAATAAATATTAAAGAGTCAAAATAACAAACCCCCTTTTCTACCTTTTGAAACCCTAAGTCCCAAAATCAAACCATTTAAACAACATGCTCAATATCTAGGTCAAAACCCATAAGGATGAGTAGGAATCCCTACCTCAAGAGATGAATACCAACGAAGAAGATGAAGAAAACGAAGTTGCTACAAATCCCAAAATTCTCGGATCAAAATGTAGCCCTCAACGATCAACACACTTTTTATAAAGGCCAAAGGGTGAGAGATTACTCTAACTAGATCAACATCTAGAGAGAAGTGGAGGTTTTAGTGAGAGAGGCTCTCCAATGGCGTTTTTGAAAAGTAAGAGAGAGAGTGGAGATGTAAAAAGTGATTTAAAATAGCCTAGTTATCAACTGATATACGACTTTCCCGCTCGAGCGGAGAACAGAACGCTCGAGCATCAAGCACAAAAATCTGGACACGCTCGAGCGCATGAAGGACCGCTCGAGCGCCAAGACACAAGAATAAAGTACATCCGCTCGAGCGCAAAAGCCAGTCCGCTCGAGTGTAGATTTCCCCCTCCCAGAACTTTCACAGACAAAGCACTACCCGCTCGAGCGCTAACATACCCGCTCAAGTGCGACCGCTCGAGTGTAAGGAAACCCGCTCGAGTGTGAAAAACATACCTGCAGAAGTTTTGCAGGGGCACGAAATACTGGGAGTGTGTAAACCCCTCTCGAGCGCAAGAAGACTCGCTCGAGTGGACCGCCTAAAAACTGGGCAACAAGGAAATGAAACCAAGGCTTAACCAACCTGTAACAACCCTGCCCAATACATACTAAAACTCAAACATATGAAATTAAAGGATGACAACAAGATATACAACAACCAACACCACGGAACTAAAGTCCGGAATATAACAATTACAGAATGGGAAAACCAGGATTGTTATAACCTTCCCCCCTTAAAGAATTTCGTCTCCGAAATTAAATACAAGTTTTTCAAAAACAAGATATTCTCAATTCCTAACATTATTACAATCGAAATTTAACAACTCGACCCATTACCGATCATCTCATCTCTTTTCAAGAGGCAAATTACAATATTTCTTACAACATGCATTATAGATATGCATTCCCTAAAATTTCACGAATTTCAATACCACATTCCACAATTCCATATCATATTCAATATTCATGATATATATCCATTTCTACAATACATTCAACATATGCAATGTTACATTAAACTTCCACTAACCAAAACATATACCATGTTTTATAACTTAAGACATATATAATGTTCTTAAAGTTCAACAATATTACAAAATCTCAATACATGATTATACATCAACAAACATGTCCGGATATTTCTCACGAACCTCTAACTCACGTTCCCAAGTGGCTTCTTCCACTCTGTGATGCTTCCACAAAAATTTTACCAAGGGTATGGTCTTGCCTCGCAAGACTTGCTCCCGCCTATCTAAGACCCGAACCGGTCTCTCCTCATACGAGGCATCCTCATCTACCTCTAAGTCGGTCCAATCCAACTTGTGCGATGGATCCGGCTCGTACTTCCGAAGCATACTAACATGAAATACGTCATGTACCCCGGGCAACTGCGGTGGCAAAGCCAAACGATAAGCAACCTCCCCAATCCTCTCAAGGATCTCAAAGGGACCGATAAACTGAGGGGATAATTTCCCACTCTTCCCAAACCTCATCAAACCCCGTCTAGGTGATATTTTCAGAAAAACATGATCACCCGTCTCAAATGCCAAAGGCCTCTTCCTATGGATGGCATAGCTCTTTTGGCGACTCTGGGCTGTCACAAGCCTTCTACAGGTAAGTTCAACTTTCTCCGTCGTTTCCCTCACCAACTCCGGGCCCAACAAAGGTGCATCACCCAACTCGGCCCAACAAACCGGAGACCTACACGGTCGGCCATACAAGGCCTCAAACGGTGCCATACCGATACTAGACTGAAAGCTGTTGTTATAGGCAAACTCTACCAAGGGCAAGTGCCTCTCCCACGTCCCACTAAAATCAAGGACACAACCTCAAAGCATATCCTCAAGGATCTGGATAGTACGCTCGGACTGCCCATCAGTCTGAGGATGGTAAGCCGTACTAAAGGTTAACTTAGAGCCCAAGACACTCTGCAAACTCTGCCACAATCTAGCAGTAAAACGAGGGTCTCTATCTGAGACGATCGTCACTGGGACCCCGTGCAACCTCACTATGTCCCGGATATACAAGTCGGCCAGAAAATCTACCGAATCTCTCACGCGCATAGGGATAAAGTGCACCGACTTAGTCAACCGGTCTACAACCACCCAAATAGCATCACTACCCCGTTGAGTCCTCAGAAGACCTACAACGAAGTCCATAGTGACATACTCCCACTTCCACTCGGCAATAGGCAAGGGTTGCAACAAACCCGCTGGCCTCTGATGCCTGGCCTTCACTTGCTGACAAGTAAGGCACTTAGACACGAAAGCTGCCAAATCCTTCTTCATACCCTGCCACCAAAACTGGCGACCCAAATCTCGATACATCTTAGTGCCTCCCGGATGCACCGTAAGGCGCAAATGGTGAAACTCTCAGAGTACCTCCTCTCGGCAAGACTCTGGCACAAACAAACGATCTCGGTATCTCACACTCAGGTTGGGATACACCGTCAAACCTTTTTCAACCTTCCCACTAGAGATTTTGTCTCGGAGGGATTTTACCTCAAGGTCACCTCGTTGTGCCTCTAACACTCGACTCACAAGTGTAGGCTGTGCAACAACGGAAAACAAGGCCGCAGCCTCAGCAGATTCACCCAAAAGCAAATCGAACTCGCCAAGTGCCCCCAACATCTCCCACTCCCAGATGGCTACACAAGCTACATCACTAATGGATTTTCTGCTAAGGGCATTGGCCACAACATTGGCCTTTCCCGGGTGATAGTGCAACTCAAAATCGTAGTCCTCAATGAACTCCATCCACCTTCTCGGCCTCAAATTCAAGTCCCTCTGTGTAAATAGGTACTTCAAACTCTTATGGTCCGAGAATACCTCGAACCTCTCACCATAAAGGTAGTGCCTCCAGATTTTCAAGGCAAAAATCATGGCTTCTAACTCAAGGTCATGTGTAGGGTAATTCTTCTCGTGAGTTTTCAACTGACGTGAACCATAGGCTACTACTTTCCCCTCTTGCATCAACACACAACCCAAACCCTCTCGTGAAGCATCACAATAAACGGCATAACCCAAGCCTCTCTCCGGAACAATCAAGATCGGAGCGGTGGTCAATCTAACCTTCAACTCCTGGAACGACTTTTCACAAGTCTCACTCTATACAAACTTGACCCCTTTCCGTGTCAATCTAGTCAAAGGAGAAGCTAGCCTGGAGAAATCCTTCACAAACCGGCGGTAATACCCAGCTAATCCCAGAAAATTACAGATCTCGAAAACACTCTTAGGCTGTGCCCAATTTTGCACTGCCTCAATCTTGGATGTATCAACAGACACCCCTTCCCTAAATACCACATGGCCTAAGAACTTGACTTCTCCCAGCCAGAACTCACACTTCCCAAACTTGGCATACAGCCTATGGACTCTAAGCAACTCAAGCACCACTCTCAAGTGTTCTTCGTGCTCCTCCTCAGAAGGTGAATAAATCAGAATGTCGTCTACGAAAATGACCACAAAGCGATCTAAGAATTCCCAAAAGATCTGGTTCATCAAATCCATAAAGATTGTCGGTGCATTGGTGAGCCCAAATGGCATCACCAGAAACTCATAGTGGCCATACCACGTACGGAATGCCGTCTTCGGAATATCCTCATCCCTGACCCTCAACTGATGGTAACCCGATCTCAAGTCTATCTTAGAGAAACAACGGGAACCCTTCAACTGGTCAAACAAATCATCTACACGGAGCATAAGGTACTTATTCTTGACCGTAGCCCGATTCAACTTCCGATAATCGATACACAATTTCAAGGCACCATCTTTCTTCTTAGCAAAGAGGGCCGATGCTCCCCACGGCGAAACACTAAGGCGAATGAAGCCCTTATCTAGCAATTCTTGGAGCTGAATCTTCAACTCACTCAACTCGGCTGGGGCAAAACGATAAGGTGCCATAGAAATCGGCGTTGTGCCGGGCACTAAATCAATAGAGAACTCGATCTCTCGGTGAGGTAGCAAACTAACGAGATCCTTGGGAAAAACATCCGAATACTCACAAACCACTCTCGGTAATACAATTTGGGTCTCATCACACTCACTACTCAAAAGGCTAGCGAGAAGACCACTAAGCACACTCCACCCTCGCGGATCATACACCGGTGGCAACACACTACCAACCCGATCCCCCAAGAAATGAAAACACTCCCTGCTCAAGGTACATACTGTGACCCTCTGGCGGTAACAATCGATAACAGCCGGTATGATGATAACCAGTCCATATCTAAAATAACATCAAATCCCGACATGGGCATAACTACAAAAGGAAACGGAAGCCGACGATCGGCGACCTTTATATCACAACCTCTACATCCTTGCTTCAAAATCAATTCACCCCCAACAGGTGATACAACACATATAGGAGATGCTAATTGTGCTAACTCCAACCCCAAAACAGATGCAAATGCAGCAGATACAAAGGAATGAGACGCACCCGTATCAATCAATACACTAGCAACCGAGTTACAAAATAGAAAGGTACCTCTCACAACTGATGGAGCCTGTACTAGATCCTACGCGGTAACAGCATACACGCGCCCTGTAGGCCCCTGATCAACCTGCTCACCTCTAGGAGCAAACGACTGCTGCACAGACTGGGATGACGAAGTTTCCGGATTGGCCCTCGAGGCCTGCACAGACTGAGCTGGTTGAAAACCCTGAGTCTGCCTAGAACCAGACGCTCCCGAAGTGGCACTCAACTGCGGGCAAAACCTCATCAGGTGCCCAGGCTGACCACACTGATAACAAGACAAAGGCTGGCCTCTGTCCTGACTCTGGCCCTGAGGTTGAGCCGAAGAAGAAGCAGCTCGCTGACCTCCTCCCCTCTGCGGGCAAACTGAAGACTTGTGCCCCAGCCAACCACACTTAAAACAGGTGATATCTCCCTGGTTGCCTCTCCCCGAGCCTACACTCGGCACTAGAAAGGTCAATCTAGCAAAACCTCCCTGAGACTGCTGAGGGTGTGAACCCCTCTGTCTCCTGCTATCACCCTGACCATCTTGACTTCTCTTGGAGCGTTTCTGTCCCTCCTCCTCCTCCTGCATCATGATCTCCATATGGGCTGCAGCATCCACCAGATACTCAAAATCTCGGGTCATCGAATCCCCAACTCTCATCTTGAGTTCACACCTTATCTTCTTCTCAAACTCAAGGCAACGATGTTCCTCAGACGCCACGAGTTTAGGTGCAAACCTGTACAAGCTAGTAAAAGCAGCCTCAAACTCAGCCACTGACAAACCCATCTGCCTAAGCTGACAAAACTAGTCCCTCAGCTTCTCCCTAACAGCTGGAGATAAATACTTCTCCTGGAAAGCATCCACAAAGGCCTCCCACGTGCCACTAATACGACCCTTCGTGTACTTCCACCACTAACCCGCATCCCCCTTAAGCTGGAAAGATGCCAAGGTCACTTTCAATGCTCCGTCCTCAATGCCAAGCATCTCGAACGTCTTTGTTATCTGTTCCAACCACTCATCTGCCTTAAGTGGCTCTTTCGGGTCCCAAACAAACTCGACCGGATTAGACCGGAAGAACTCCCTCTTCAAGAAGGAAGGCCCTGCATCAACAACCGGGGCCTACATTTGAGCCTGAACTGGATTCTCAACCCTGAGAATTTCCATAGACTCCATCAAAGCATCGGCTATCCCACGGGCTAAGGCGTCCATAGCCTGTTGACCTGCTGGCTCGGCCATATTGGCCTGGCCAACCCCCTCCTGCTGCGCCGGAATATCATCTGGTAGAGGCATTTCCTGCCTACCATACCTACTACGTCTACCTCCCCGTCCTCGTCCTGACATCCTAATAAAAGTAACGAAGAACGTTAGCACATTCACAAATGTGCCGAAGCTATAACACTCGCATCCTAATGCATGGACAACTGTAATTCACTTCACGTAAGCACATAAGCACATAAGTACTTACGAATTTCAATTCCGGATAATGATAGTCCCGAGGCATTACTAGAGTTCCGGTTAGAAACAACATTAATCAATATCCTGGAAACTAAATCCCATACCCAAGTAGTCACATAAACATGTTATCACATAAGCACATAACAATACACACAAGTCTCTAACAAGCGAGACAAACCCATTGCGATACTAATCACTTCCCACGTACCCAAAATATTCAAACCCGGTATGCTCTGATACCAAGTTGTAACGCCCTCAAAATAATACATAAAACCCATCATCTTAGACATGCAATGATATAAGAGAAATAAACATCTTTCTATTCATCAGAGTAGTTATTACAAACGTATTACATGTTAACAACAAAACCAAATGCCTTATTGGCTTATAGCTTTCCAAGTCAACACTTGGTTACAAAAAGAAGAGTGCTAACTCAAATACACATTAAGCTCTTAGCTTGAATTTACATGTAACACATCGAAAGAAAGCAAAACAACAAAACAGTCCGTCTGCCTCTAGCCTTCCAAGCTACGTCCTTGGAGGTGGCATGCTACCTGTACCTGAAAGTAATGTCCCATATAGGGTGAGCCAACGCCCAGTAGAGATATGCTAAACATAATATGAGCAGTAACTAAGACATTAGCAATTGATAAATGTTTGACTCACATAAATCAATTCACAAACCATTTCCATTACATGACAAATGTGTCCATGTTTCGTTTCATTTTCCATTGCCTTTCCAATTCTCAATTTATAACTATGGCTTAGAACCTGGCCAAACGATTTAAATGAGACAGTAACTCATATTAAACATTTCCTACTTCACAACAGATAAGCATATGAGTTGTATCAACACTTCAACAGATAAGCATATGAGCTGTATCACCGTTTCAACAGATAAGCATATGAGCTGTATCACCGCTTCAACAGATAAGCATATGAGGTGTATCTACGGAGTCCATCCCCTATCTTCTCCCAAACACTATCCGGTTTAGAGGTCTATCCCCTATCTTCCCCTAAACCGTGGAGTACATCCCCTATCTCCTCCCACACAACACAATGTATATAAACATAGATCATATACACATTGAACCAATACATAAAGTTAATGTATTATTTCAACCATCATATTCTATGACACATTCAATTGATCAGGTTTAGTTTGCCTAATCATCATGCGTTGTTTACAACAATCAAGACTACCCTCCACCGGTAGCCCAAAACAATTATTTCTAAACAGATAATAAAAGTACTAACAGATAAATTATCCGCATTTTCAAAAGTGAATGATTTATAAATTCAACTCCACTATCCCATCTCATAATGAGCCAATTTCATTATATTCAACTCAATTTCACAAACCCATAACTTTTCCAAATTAATTACACCAATTAATTTATGCACAATTTAGGGCTTTCTCCCCTATCTCTCAGTATTAACCCCAAGGGTCAAATATCAACAACTAACAACAATAACATCATTTTGAGACCCAAAATAAATATTAAAGAGTCAAAATGACAAACCCCATTTTCTACATTTTGAAACCCTAAGTCCTAAAATCAAACCATTTAAACAACATGCTCAATATCTAGGTCAAAACCCATAAGGATGAGTAGGAATCCCTACCTCAAGAGATGAATACCAACGAAGAAGATGAAGAAACGAAGATGCTTCAAATCCCAAAATTCTCGGATCAAAATGTAGCCCTCAACGATCAACACACTTTTTACAAAGGCCAAAGGGTGAGAGATTACTCTAACTAGATCAATATCTAGAGAGAAGTGGAGGTTTTAGTGAGAAAGGCTCTTCAATGGCATTTTTTAAAAGTAAGAGAGAGAGTGGAGATGTAAAAAGTGATTTAAAATAGCCTAGTTGTCAACTGATATACGACTCTCCCGCTCGAGCGGAGAACAGAACGCTTGAGCGTCAAGTACAAAAATCTGGACACGCTCGAGCACAAGAAGGCCCGCTCGAGCGCCAAGACACAAGAATAAAGTACATCCGCTCGAGTGCAAAAACCAGTCCGCTCGAGCGTAGATTTCCCCCTCCCAAAACTTTCACAGACAAAGCACTACCCGCTCGAGCGCCAACATACCTGCTCGAGCGTAAGGAAACCCGCTCGAGCATGAAAAACATACCTGCAGAAGTTTTGCAGGGGCACGAAATACTGGGAGTGTGTAAACCCCGCTCGAGCCCAAGAAGACCCGCTCGAGCGGACCACCTAAAAACTGGGCAACAAGAAAATGAAACCAAGGCTTAACCAACCTATAATAGCCCTGCCCAATACATCCTAAAACTCAAACATATGAAATTAAAGGATGACAACAAGATATACAACAACCAACACCGCGGAACCAAAGTCCAGAATACAACAATTACAGAAAGGGAAAACCAGGATCGCTATAAAGCTAGCCAATAAGAATTTTCTTAATTGTTTAAAATTAACAAAATTTAATAATTTTAGAATGAAGGTTTGAAACTCCTAGAAGGTTTCTCCCTAAAAGTCCCATTTTCTTTATATAATATATAGATTTGGAATAATCTAAACAAGTATACTTTTTGACTTTTTATGAAAATATGTACAAAAAAAAAGAGGGGTTATGTGATCGAAATAAGTGCACTTATAAAGTGTATGCCAAGAGGTTAAGAAAAATTTAGAGTTAAAACTTCTTTTGTGCTATTTTTGAAAAAAGAGGAGTGGGTCGAAGCTTTTTCTGATGAGGTAAGATGGCCGGCGGTGGTGGAGATGGGGGGTGTTTGGTGTGGATTATATGGGGTGATTATAACTTATTTTAATTTGAGAATCTATGCTAGACTGTTTGGTGCAGCTTCTGCTTATAACTTTTTAGGCAGAAATAACTTAAATAAGCTGAGAAAAACTGATTATTTAGAAGTTGGGGAAGGGGTGCTTTCGGCTTCTGCTTTCTGATTATCAACTTTTAACTTACAATAAGTTACACTAAACAGCACCATAGTGGGTTGAGGTAGTAGTGTAAGGGTGGAGCAAGTTGGGGTGTTTGGCCAACAAAAAAGTAAGGGAAAATGAGAGAAAGGTAGAAAGAAGTTAGAGAGCGAAGAACGAAGACAAAATGAAACAAAAATCTGCAATTTTTATTTTTTATTTTTTATTTTTGAGTTGAAAGGTGGTGTTTGGTCACACCTACAATCAAGTTTGTAATTGGGTTTAGATATCGTAAGTGAAGTTTAACTTAGGGGCGTGTTTGACTCTAGATAAATGTTGGGCATATTATGGGTCCGTTTGTTTTGGGTTATAGGAAATGAGATTAGATTAGGATTGTTAGGTCCCTTAGTCTTGTCAATCCCGTGGACAAACTTGAGTTATTGAGTTGTAAATTTCCTTGCTGTTTTGTCTTGCTCGCTCGAGCGAATGAGTCCTTGCTCGAGTGAAGGCTGCGTCTGGCAAAAACCTGAGAAGGATGAATGTACGCTCGAGCGAAGGTTGTATGGCTCGAGCGAAGCCACTTATGAAAAAACACGCGAGATTAGTTCCTCGCTCGAGCGAGAGAGTCTTCGCTCGAGCGAGCTTCGCTGTCCCAGATTTCTATAAGTAGTAGTTTTAGTCCAAAATTAGGATTAGGTTTTTGAGATCTACTTTAAGGTTTTCTGAGGTTTTCTTTTGTGAGTTTTCCTTGATGATTTGAGTGAGTATTAAACTCATGTATTGATAAGCACATATCAGGGAGGTTGATTGGTTATATTCGAGAGTATTCTTCTTCGGTGGATTCTGGAGATTCAAACGTGGAGTTTCAAAGGAGTTTGATACTGTGTGTAGTCGTTGATTCGACAAGTGAAGTTGTGGATTCAACTTCAGGTTAATCAATTCCGAGATGAAGGCTTGGCGAAAGATTTACAGAAGGGTTGAAGACAAATTGGATGCGTTTGGTAATTTGTTTATTATCTTTGTAATCTTTCTTTCTTCAGTAGTGGATTGATTAGTGGTGTTTCGCCTGTAGTTTTTTTTATCACAATTGAAAGTGTTTCAATTGTGGTTTTTCCATGTAAAAATCGTTTGTGTCGATTTATTGTGTTATTTTGAAAACAACAATCTAAATCACTTTCGTAAGTGCTTCGTAAGTGCTTGATGATTTAGATTATGTGTTTTGAATGATTAGGAATTGAAGTAATTAAATCTTGATCTAATCACGAATCACTTAGGATTGTCAAGGATGGATGTGGAGTCCACTACTATTATGTTTATTTATAGAATGGAAAGGGAGATTCACAATATCTTGGGACTATGATAGGTCTGCATGGATGTAATTAGTAATTTTTTCCATGGATGCTGGTATTAGAAAAACAATCCCTTGGGATTAGAGGAGGATTTACTATTTTGCCTTCTATTGTCTTACCTAATTTACTTACTCTACTTGATTAGTATGGTCTTTTTTTTACTATTTTTTTTTTAATTATTCCACTATTTTTTACTCCACCTTTTTTATATCAAAATAATTTAATATAAAAATATAATGGTATAATAATATTTATACCAACAAAAAATTATATTAAAAAAATAAAATAGTACCAAATATATATATATATATTTGAGAGGGAGATTTATGATCCGGATTGGGCCGTGGAATTGGGCCGTGGAATTGGGCCGGACAGAGTTGTGCCAGACAGATTTGGGCCAAACAGGTGTTGGGCCAAGTTGTGTGGCCCAGTCTTGAAGGAAGCTGCTCGGTTAAGGCAGGGCATGGATTGACCGAGCTGCAAGGATCCGTGGTTGCGGAGCCGGTCAGGTGAAAAGTCCAGCGCCAGGAAAGGCAAGGTTGGACCGAGGTACCCGTTTGCTCGGCAGGTGGATTGACCGTAGACAAGCGTGAGTTGACCCCAGCTCGGCTTTGCCGGGATTTCGCCAAGTCTAGTCCTCATCATCTGAGCTTAGCTGTTGGAGTACTTGGGCATGAAGTGCAGCATGGCAGATTGTGGCCGAGATGGTATTGCCCGGCTGCCGAGCTCCCAGGAGAATGGGTAGGCAGTAGGGTTAGGTGGTGCTCAGCAAGGTTTATGTTAACAGATGGGATAGTAGTGCCACGTGTTGAGAGGGCACTGGGAGCAGATTTAGGGCGCAGAAGGGTATATAAGCATGTCTGCGCCCCCCCATACTGGACACAGGAACATTTTGTAAGGAAACTCTTATACTCAAACACTCCTCTCTCTCTCTCTCTATCCCTGTGTCTAACTTGATCGTCGGAGGGTTTTTCCGGCCACACACCGCCGGGTAGCTCACCGTTATTTGCTCGCAGGTGATCGGATAGAAACGGAGCCTGGAAGGAAGGAGTGCGGGCTTGCCTGAATATTTGCTCCCCGCACAATTGGCGCCGTCTGTGGGAACCTTGACAGACAAAACCTTGTCTTCCAGGCTTATCTACATAATTAATCTCACCCTCTCAAAACAAACAAAAATTATTCTTAATCTACTATTTATCAAACAAACATAATTTTTTTTAATCGCTTTACTGACAATAGCAGTCAACCTACTTGTGAAAACTAACCTGCCGTATATATATTTCCTCTTCTATTCATTATTACAATTTGCAAGATCTGCAGATGTAGGTGAGCAAAAAGCTAAGGTGAGCTATTCTTTGCTTAAACAATTGTTGTTTGATCTCATCCTTTCGTTTAAACAAACCACTATAAACTTTTACATCAAAACTTTGATTGATTAGTTATTGTTTCATTTCTCATTCTTTATGGGTTGATCATGTTCTGTTTCAACTTGATAAATATACTTTGCAAAAGCTAATAGTTTTCATTTTTTTATTGTTAAGGTTTGGTAAGACATTAAGCTATGCAAAGCTGAAGACAATTGATTTGGAAATTCTAGTGAATCTTGCTGGTGACAAGGAAAGATATTTAAACTCTCACATGGTGCTAAAATCTTGGGATCTTAGAGGTATCTCTTTTTATTTTGCGGACTTATTTATTTAAATTATGTGCTCTTTAAGTTTCTGTGAATATTTTTGTAGATCTTCTTGGCATCAAGACAGGATTAAAGCAAAGTGTTGCCTCCTTCATGATTTTTTCGTATTTCTGCAAAATTTTCTTTTCTGTACACCCTTCATTCAAAGTTAAATATCTCTATCTTACCAGGACTTCGGATTGAGTAAGATTGATGGTGTTGGAATTTTATCCTTCATATCTAGATGGGTTATTCCTGACATCGTTTGAGAGGTACAAATCTACCTAAGTTCCTTTTCTTTTTCAAATCAAGCTCTTTGAATCATAAATTTAGATATGAATTTAAAAAAAGAAAAAAGGAAAAAAAAAAAAGAAAGGGAAATAGTGAGAACATTGTTAATAAAAATATAATTTTTTTTTCATTTCTCTTTTATTTTCAAATTTTTATTGAAATCTATATCCAAATACAATGTTATTTCCTTGTTTCAAATTTGCATTAATTTGACGAAAGCTATGTTAGTATATGTTACATTGACGGGTCCTGTTATGGTGTGCAACCCCTTAAGGTTGCACACCACATGCAACCAACACAAAAGGTATAAGTGGAAGGTGTAAACATGAAACATGACAGCAAACAGAAAAGGCGTAAGTGTAAGGTGTAAGTTGCACACTTAAGAAAAGTCCTACATTGACATTTCTCTTTTATTTTCAAATTTCTATTGAAATCTATATCCAAATACAATGTTATTTCCTTGTTTCAAATTTGCATTAATTTGACGAAAGCTAAGTTAGTATATGTTACATTGACGGTATGAATATGAGCGTAGTTGTGTGTCCTGCACCGAATAATAATAATATATACTCAATATTTTATTAAGAAATTTATTAGGAAATCTTATTAAGTATTTGTATCTGAATTAATACATAATATATTCTTGTATTTTAAGTCTAATTATTTGGACATTTGATTCACTCAATTCTAATTATCATATTTAAGGTATTTTTTTAGCAGTTGTACACTCACAAATATTTTTTGAATCCTTAATAATTTAGTGATGTGAACATTTATATTTGATAGTATGAATGTTCACATCACGGTAAATTCATACTGTTAACATTAATGCGCTTTACCCTATTATTGTTAGGGATATCTTAGTAACGATGTCACCCATACACATATTGGAATATAAAAAAATAATTTAGACTAAATATAAATAGATAAAAAAAGAATTTATGAATAAATACCTCAATTTTATTCAACATTATTTAAATTTATTTTATGCATGGACCTAAAAAACACCTCTTGGATCTCCATTACAGGTTTGAAATATGGACAAATTTCTTATTATTTTTTTGGACAGTAGCTTTAGTGGTTCTGGACCTCCTTAAACTTAATCTTAAGATATACAAGTACTAGTGTATGCCACGAGATTAAAATATAATTAAAAATAAAATTATTAAATTAAAATGTAATTTATTAAATTCATTGCTAAAAGTTTAAGGTCAAAATATAAATACAGATCTAGTTTTGGCTTTTAAATTAATTTTGTAAAATTATTTGGATAAAAGTGCACCCAATAAAATTAAAGTAAAAACTGTAAAAAGTAATTTATTGTAAGAATATGTCTTGTGGCCTTTGTCACTAAGGTGGGTAAAAAAGTTCAAAAAAAAAAAAAAAAAACTCTTTTTTTATTCTTTAAACAAATCACACCACTGTCATTATCTTTCTTCTCTCTCTCATTGCCTTGTGAGAAGATTACATTTTAACAGAATTCAATTTAAATTTGTCTAACCAAAAAAAAAAAAAAAAAATCCAAAAAAACTGCATTTTCCACCTAACCACCCTCTAACCCTTTTTTTTTTTTTTTTGAAAATGATTTAACATAAAATTATTATGATTTACGGTGAGATAACATTATTATTTATGTTACAAAATATTAGATGTTATTATAAATTTGGGCGAATTACACTAATAGTTTCTATAATTTGGGACTTGTGTCACTTTGATCATTAATTTTTCAATTGTGAAATATTTGACCATGAATTTTGAATTTCCTTCCAAATAAGGACAATTGAAGATATCTTTGCTCAATTTTAAGGGCAAAGTCGTCAATTTGATAAAATATAAACTAATTTGACAAAAATAAATATTAAAAAAATATTTTTAAATTTTTAAAAATAATTTCTACCCACTAAAGATAAAATTATGTAAAATTGATAAAAATAAAAACAACTACCCATTACATGATCATCATCTAAACGCATGATAAAAATTAATTTGGTAAAAAAAATAATAAATGTCTAAATATCAATTTTACATAATTTTATCTTTGGTGGGTAGAAGTAATTTTTAAAAATTTGAAAATACTTTTAACATTTATTTTTGTTAAATTAATTTATATTTTATCAAATTAACAACTTAGTCCTCGAAATTGAGCAATGATATATTTAATTGTTCTTATTTGGAACAAGATTCAAAATTCAGGATTAAATATATCACAATTGAAAAGTCAGATATCAAAGTGACAGACCCAAACTATAGGACCGTTAGTGTAATTCATCTTAGTCCTCGTTCGACTTTCTTATTGGGGTTAAAAAAGCATAAAAAGACAAAAAAAACTATATAAGTTAATAAGACAAAATATTACTTTTTATTCATAATTATTGTACTTTTTCTTTCACAAAAATCAAAAAAACCCCAAAACAAAAATCAAACTAAATTAAAAAAATTTCAACACAAAAAAACTAACTATGTTAACAATGTCAAACGATCTCTTATTAATTTTATTGTAGTAATGGGTGAATATTGAAAGATTAATGCGTGGGAGTACTAAAAAGAGAATACTATAGAAGGAGCACTAATGAGGTGGCTCTCTCTTGATGTAATGGTTGTTTGTTTGTTTTTGTTTTTGTTTTTTTTTTTTTCCCGCTCATTAGTATTTTTAGTGGTGTGTTTTTTAGTAGGCTCAATCTTTAAAATACAAAATAAAAAATTTTGGGAAAAACAAATCCATTTGGAATCTGCCGCCACACATTGCCTCACACATGATCGAAGCCATGCTTGCATTCTTGTTTTGGGTTTTGTGAAGCTTCAACTACTTTCCACAAGTTGTGGGGCAAAAGTAGGTGGACATTGCCATCAGAAAAAAATAAATAAATAAATAAAAATGATAAGGTGATTGAGTTACATAATATATATATATATATATATATATATATTTGAGTGGGAATGGCCCGGGTTATAGTAATGAAATAAAATAAAATAAAAATAATGACCGTGAGAGACATGCCAGGTGGGTTGAAGAAAAAAAAAAGGGTGAAATATTAAAAAAGTGTTGTGGATAAGGTTGAAATATTAAAAAGTAGTGGATTTGAAAGTGGTAGAGCATCTATTGGTGCTTGGCTCTTCAATTTGGATGGATAGAAAAAACAAATGACCTGAAAACAAATGACAGAGAGAGAGAGAATGAGATGAGCATGATTAAAAAAAAAGTTAATGATGGGTTTAAAAAATTAGTTTAATTAATGACCAGAGAGAGAGAGAGCGAGATGAGATGAGATGGGTATGATGGGTTTAAAAAATTAATTGTGGAGGATGGGTTTTGATTAAAAAAAATTGAGAGTTTGGGATGATGGGTTTAATTAATCAATTGTGGAGGATGAGTTGTGATTAAAAAAAAAATTGTGGGTCTGGGATGATGGGTTTAATTAATCAATTGTGGAGGATGAGTTGTGATTAAAAAAAAAATTGTGGGTCTGGGATGATGGGTTTAATTAATCAATTGTGGAGGATGAGTTGTGATTAAAAAAAAAATTGTGGGTCTGGGATGATGGGTTTAATTAATCAATTGTGGAGGATGAGTTGTGATTAAAAAAAAAATTGTGGGTCTGGGATGATGGGTTTAATTAATCAATTGTGGAGGATGAGTTGTGATTAAAAAAAAAATTGTGGGTCTGGGATGATGGGTTTAATTAATCAATTGTGGAGGATGAGTTGTGATTAAAAAAAAAATTGTGGGTCTGGGATGATGGGTTTAATTAATCAATTGTGGAGGATGAGTTGTGATTAAAAAAAAAATTGTGGGTCTGGGATGATGGGTTTAATTAATCAATTGTGGAGGATGAGTTGTGATTAAAAAAAAAATTGTGGGTCTGGGATGATGGGTTTAATTAATCAATTGTGGAGGATGAGTTGTGATTAAAAAAAAAATTGTGGGTCTGGGATGATGGGTTTAATTAATCAATTGTGGAGGATGAGTTGTGATTAAAAAAAAAATTGTGGGTCTGGGATGATGGGTTTAATTAATCAATTGTGGAGGATGAGTTGTGATTAAAAAAAAAATTGTGGGTCTGGGATGATGGGTTTAATTAATCAATTGTGGAGGATGAGTTGTGATTAAAAAAAAAATTGTGGGTCTGGGATGATGGGTTTAATTAATCAATTGTGGAGGATGAGTTGTGATTAAAAAAAAAATTGTGGGTCTGGGATGATGGGTTTAATTAATCAATTGTGGAGGATGAGTTGTGATTAAAAAAAAAATTGTGGGTCTGGGATGATGGGTTTAATTAATCAATTGTGAATGATGGGTTGTGATTAAAAAAAAAATTGTGATTTGTAGAGAATGAAAATCTAAGAGAGAGAAAATGAGATGGGGAGCAATCAAGATGGGTTTAATAAAAAATAAAAAAAATTGGAAAGTGGTGATATATACGAAGAGATATTAGATTTTAGAGAGAGAGAGAGAGAGAGAGAGAGAGAATGGGGACGGGCCATTCTAATTTGGCCGAACAAATAGCCATTGAAAAAGAGAGACAATAAATGAGGGCGAGAGTAGATGAGAGGTGATGGTGTTGGGGTGGTTGGTGGTCGTGGCAGTCGGTGGGAGCATCGTTAGAGGAGAGGTGGAGGACAAAGAGAGGAGAGGTAGAGGAGAAAGAGGTTTGGACTTAGATTTTTAGGGATTACTTCTCTAGATCTTCTTCTTGGGTTCTAGGGTTTATATCTGGGGATATTTTGCTAGTTTTCTTTGATGTTTTGATTGAGTATTCAACTCATGGTTTAAAGAGTATACATCAAAGGATTATTTGTTTATTCTACACAAAAGAGAGAGTTGTTCTTCGATGGATTCTAAAGAATTTGAGCCTGAAGCTTTGGTGGATTCTGAAGTGGCTCATCGTCAAAACAATTCCGAAGTGAAGACGGGGTTGGAAGAGACACATAGAGGTTGGTTCAATTCGGGCGTGGATTCGCTAGGTAATTGAGAGTATACCTGTGTAATTCCTTTATATCTTCTTAGTGGATTGTTTTGTGACTGTTGCCCGTGATTTTTTTATCACAATTGGAGGTGTCCAATTGTGGTTTTCCCACGTAAAATCGTTGTATTGATTTGTCTTGATTGTTTGATTGGGATTGTTGTTTACTGCTTAAAATTGATACATAATCACAAATCAACAACTAGGGGATTTCTAGAATTTTCAATTTGTTAAAACATATCATACATAAAGTAAATAAATAAGGTCAATCGAACATTTGTAATTTTAGTTCATCTCCTAATTATTTTTAAATAAGGTTAACTATTTATTTTTTTAAAAACAAATTTTTTCTTTTGATAGGCTATAAATGTTTGATTAATATGGTTTTTTTTTTTATTATAAATAATTTACTCAACGAATCTTGTAATATGAACGGTTCGAATTATCAAACAGACTCCCCCTCCCCTCCACCCAAAACCCAAGACTCACAACAAAATGCTAGGCATAGTAGCAACCCCATATCCCATTTTAGCTAGAAAATGGCCACTAATTTCTAGGGGTGCAATTCGGGCGGGTTCGGTCGGGTTAGGAGGTTGTACAAGGCCAGCCCAAGTTATGCCGAGACCTGCCCAAGCCCGAATTGTAACCTGAGATTGTCTGCCCAAGCTCGACCCGAGTTAAACCCGAATTGTCCGTGTTGCCCGAATTATAAATGAATTTTTGTCATTTTTTTTTTGCAGCTACATTATTAAATTATTAAAATTTGACTCCATTTACAATTTTTTTTAATAGAAAATCATTAATACCATCAAAACAAATAATTTATATAATGTAAGAGAGATGTCACTATAGTAGTCCTTACAATTTATGAGTGAAAATAAAAAGAAAAAAATGTAAGATTTTATATTATTTGTATATATAATATATATTCAATACGATTTAATAATATAAATTACTTTATCATGTAATGACTAATAATTTATATGTATATTTAATATTTTTATATATTTATATATGTATAATTTAGACTTCGGATTGCTCGGATTGTTTGATATCTTTACCCAAGCTCGCCCAAATTTAATTCGAGCTTCTGAAGTTTTGTCCATGCTCGTACCGAATTTGAAAATATTTTGTCCAAGTCTTAAAAAAATTCGGACTAGGCTCGAATTGCTCGGATTAAGTCCACTCAAATTACACCCCTAAAATAAACCATTCGACTAATTAAACCGATACACTTGATGCACTTCACAATCACCAAGGACAATTCATCTCCTTTAAATTTTGAGAGGTGACATACTTTATACGTTTTTTTCTCACTCCTCAAACTTATCCCAAATCTTTCCATGAGCCGTCTTGCTTGTCCTTATTAATCCACCAACTTGATCAATACTCATACACCTGATACTCTATATCCAAATTAAAAATGTTAGAAACACTAGTATTTTACTAATTTTTTTACCACTTGGTCTCTCGAGTAGATTGTACTATTTGCAAAAATACTGTATGGGTCAGATATGCACTCGAGCCAACCCTTGATCGCTCGAGCAACTGGCAAACATAGTGTAAGTTTGCTCGAGCCACTAATTGGTCACTTGAACAGTCTGTAGAGATTGTAAAAGTTTTAAAAGCTCGCAAAGTTCGCTCGATCAACCACTTTGTTGTTCAAGCGATCTGTGAAAAATCTGGATTTCAAAACTGAAAGTTTGAACTCCCAAATACCATTTCAAAATTTGGGGTCATGCATGGCTTATTTAAAAGTATGAAAATGCTTTGGAAAATTCCGATACATGACCATTTATAAACCATTTGCTTAAAATCTTATCAATTTACCAAAACTTAATTTAAATCTTCATGACTGCAAAGAATTTCCAATTCTTTTCTCTTGATTTTAAAGTATGAAATTAATCACGTAGTCCATGAACTTTTCTGAAATCATGTGCAACTTAAAAACTTTCATGCATGCAAGAATTCAAAATCCAAACCCAGAATGATGAAATCAAAAATTAACTTTCATGAATATGCATGTAGCTCAATTTCCTACTCAAAACCCAATTTCTTCATCATATTGTTAAAACCTTGCAATTTCATGAATATGATTCCAAAACTGTCTTAATCTCAAGTATAGTATGGTGATTCCACATAAATTGAATATAAATTTCATACCTTAAGTTTTAAGTCATAAAGTAGAAGTGATTTCTCTCTAATTCCTCCTGTTCTTCCTTCAATTCCCAACACAACGTGGGTTTCTCTCTCTACACTCTTGAGCTTTCCAATTCACTCTCTTTCTAAACTTTTTCCAGCATAAATGAAGGACTGAAGAATGAGCTCCCCCCTTTTCTTTTCTTTTTATTTTTTATATTTTTTTTAGCAACCCTCTCTTCTTCTTGACTCACATATGTAACACACACACCTCACTTCTTAATAATGTTCCATGTGTGTGCACACACTTGCACATCTTCTTTGAGCTCCAGCACAACAATGACATGCACACATACACACTAAAAATACTTCCAGCACATCACACTTAATTGGGATTAGATTTGCGCTAATTATGTATTATCTTAATTGAATCACACTTAATTAATTTTGACTAGCGCGCAACTTAATTAATAAAAATTTCCAGATAACTAAATTAGTCTTATTAACCTCAATTAAGGCCCAATTAATTATATTTAGTTTTACCAACTTGAATTAGATTTTCAATCAAACTCCCAAAAGGCTCCAAATATCAAATTAAATTTATTGACATTATCAATTTTAGTTTCTTAATTCATTAAAGCCTTCAATTTCAGATCAGACTCAAAATTTCTCTTAATAAATTATATATACAAATTAGATATCTCACAAGTAAATTGAATTCAAAATAATCACAATTTTCAATTCTCATAACTTAATTAATTTAAGGGGCTGGATTCTCTCTAGTCCGTGATTGGACTGAAGGATATTGTTGGGCCCATGGGGGGCCTACCACAAGTCCTGTTTTTTGATAATCTGAACCGTTCAATGTGTAGAAATCGTCGAGTATTATATGTTTGTAAAAAATCACATTAATTGGATATCGATAGTTATGTGATAAAATCAGTTTTGCATAAAAACAAATGGACGGTGAAAAAATAAACAGTTGACAGAAATCTGATTGATGAGATATCTATTGATATCCGATTAACGTGATCGTTTATAAGCATATAGTACTTGACGAGGTCTACATATTGAATGGTTTGGACAATCGAAACGGAACCCGTAATGGGTCTCCACGGGCCCAACAGTACCTTCCAGTTTGTGATTGGAGGGAAGCCCAGCCCTTAATTTAATTAACTCGAATTAGGACTCAATTAATTACATCTTAATTTTACTAAACTGAATCGAATATTTAATTAAACTCCCATATGGTTCAATACTTAAAATTAAACTGATTCAACTGACTAATTATACCTTCTTACGCCATTTAGGCCTTCAATTTCTAACTCCGAAATAAATCTTTAACAAAATCATATAAGAATCAGACTCAATAATGCTCATCAATTTCACAATTAAATCAGAATAATAGGGAATTAAAATTCAAATCTCTTTAATTAATTAAATGTAAAACATTAGACGTGGTGGGATTGTCATATTATTGTCCAAGCCCGTGGAGCCCATCACAAATTACGTTTCAATAATTTAAATTGTTCATTTTATAAGGCCATTCGTGTATATTATTCATAATAAAAATTATGTCAATTCAATAGTTGTAGCCACCGATTTCGTTTCGATAATCCAAACCGTTCATAGTGTAGGATTCTTCATGTATATCATCCATAAAAACAATTAAGTCGATCTGATAATCGTAGTCGAAGATCCCATTTTTATAATCTAAGCTGTTTATTTTGTAAAGTCCTTTATGGATATCATCTATATTAAAAAAAAAAAAGAGGTTGATTCTATAATTTGACCCTATTCAATGTGCCATATTTGTCTTTCAAAAAATTTGACGAAGTGTGTTTTTTAAAATATACTATTTATTTTTTTAGTAGCAAACACAATAAATTGGATGTGCTATAATTATTTAATCGACCAAGTTTTCTGTTATATAGATAATATGCACAAAATATTCTATAAAATGAACCGTTCATATCATTGAAATAGGACTCAGGATGAGTCCCATGAACTCGAACACCACTTTTCAATCTAGATCTAAATTGAAGGGAAGTACAGCCCTAATTTTATAGTAATGTCATGACTCCAAAAAAATGATCAATATTGTATACAACACTCATATGGGTGCAGGGACATGCTAATGTGAATATTGTTCAAGATATTTGATAATTGATTTGGAATCTCTAATATTTTTATAACTATATTATTTAAATCCTCAGTAATTTTGATTCACGAAATCTATTATTAGATAAATTTTTCCTTTTCATTTTTTAAAATCCCTTTAGTTCCCTGTTTGAAATTTGCAGTCATTCAACTAAAGTTATGTCACATTACATCACAAACAATAGGATAGAATGACCATTCCTTAATTTTTCTCAAGAAATAATTATTTTCCAAAAATGATAAAAGATTATTTTATTTGTAATCATTATTTTTTTAGTCTAACAAAACATAAGAATAAATAATTTCATAAAATGATTATTTAATTACACTTTATTTTAGTGAACCAAATATAATTTAGGTCTCGTTTGACAATTTTCAATTTTAGCCAAAAAATTAAAAAGTGACTATAAATTATTACATTATTTTTTCTACTTTTTTTACATATTTTTTTTATAAATAAAATAATCTGTTCCTAAACAAGACTTAAATAGAAGTATTTGAAGACTAGATGGTCAAGTTTTGGACTCATAGGTCCTTCATAATAAACTCCATATCCAGGATTCAAGTCGTTGATCCTTTAGACATTTATGTGCAAATCATATCATATTTGAAAAAAAAAATGTTATTGAATCGATAAGCGCGTAACTATATAATTTTCAGTGTATTCTCTCTAAAAGTAGATAATTAATATGATTTTGAAAATCGACAATGCTACGTAGCTCAAATTTTGTGGCTCAAATGGCCAAAACGACGTCGTTTTGAGTACAGAACAACATAAAAATGGCCAAAACGACGTCGTTTTGGCCATTTGAGCCACAAAATTTGAGCTACGAGACATTTTCCTTTGAAAATATACGTTCATTTTTTTAAAGAAAAATCTATTAAAATTATATGACTATATATGTTTATTTGATCAACATGATTTTTTCAATGAAGATCTACACATCTACCTAAAATTAAATGATTTGGATCATCCAAATAGAATTCGTAGTGGGTTTACAAATCCAAAATTAGACCGAGTATAAAAGACTATAGACAAGTCAACTTTACAAGGATATGTATGTAAGTATATTTTGAACATTTATTTTATCTTGTAATGTAATATTCTATCATAAAATGTTCTTAACATTTAGGAATGTTTTTCAAATTACATAAATTTCAAGGTCAAACTGGATTTTTTTAATTACTCATTCACCTGAGAGATTAAAAATTTTCATTATTATAAAATGTAATTTTTTTTTTCAAATATGATTAAAGATTAGAATATTCAAATATTTAATTTGGGTATAGGGGCAATCGTGTATCTCACATTCTTACACATTCGTGTTATTTCATAGACGAAGCTAAAATGCCATTTGTTATTTTCTCCCTAGGTAGCATTTTTATTTTTATTTTTCAATATATGCGGGAGATAACCTTTCATTAACTAAATTGAAATGAAAAAAATGTAATTATATATAAATTTTTTTAAAGTACGACACATTTCGCAAATCATGTGGCTTATTTGATCAACCAAGTTAGTTGATGGTGAGATATTAAACTCTTTGAACCAATTTGACGTAACACCACGGCTAGTTAGCCAAGTGATTATATAATACCACTTTATGGTGTGAAGATCTTAATTTCCTCTGTTATTTCTTCCTCCACTTAACTCCACCAACTCCAGCTAATAACTTCTGATACATGCGCGTGCGAAAAAAAAAAAAAAAACTAAGTTGATGGCATTCCTTATTTAAATTTCATTGTATTTCAATGGAACATATTTTGGAACTTTCTGTTTTGTCTATTTTCTTTATGATTATACAGTTAATTGTAAATTTATAACGGAAGAGAAATTAAACAAAAGAGTTTATTCAAAGTTCGCGTTTGGTCATGGTGTAACATTAAGCCTTTTAATTTTTTATTTTTATGAAGTTTTGTTAGCACGAAACAAATATTTAAAACACATGTTAAGAATATTTATAAAAAAAAATACGTTCTTTAATATATATGCTTTTTTTGGGTATAATATACAATTTTTTTATACTTCTAAACATAGCAAAATCCTTTATTATATTATGCATATATTAGGAAATTGTAGTATTTTAACTTATGTGTCATCATTTTAAAACATTAAACAAATTCAAACTTCAGTGTGCATATTCTCCTAGGATAGTAGTCCTTATATTTTTATTCTTGTATTTAGTGTTTGTAATTTCAATTGATTCAATTTTAATCCTAAATTTATGAGGTTGCCTCAATTTTTTTAATTAATGCATTTCAATGCGTTTCAATTGATTTGATTTTAATCATGAATTTATGCATATATTAGGAAATTTTTGCATTTTTTAATTAAAAAAATGTGTTATGATTTTAAGTGCAAAATTATAAATTTTCTCAACTTAGTGAGTTAATCTCAACAAATTCAGTGATATTTTTTAGTCAAAAACACTAACGGTATTATCAATTGGATCAAATTAACACTAAATTTAAAATTGAACTAATTAAAAGTGTAGAAACTAATAAAACCAAAAAAAATAAGGGTAGAGATTACCGGTATAATTTTTCATAAAATATTCGTCAAATGAATCATTCATAAACCAACTTAGTTGGTCACCATGATTTTTCTAAGGGTTTAGTCTCTAGGAGGAGCCATTTGGTGCCTTACAAAGGGTGAGAAGGCTAATTTCTATAGGTATTAATCAAACAATTAATAACTCACTTTTGCTGATAAAAACAAAATAAATAAATAAATTATACATAAGTGTGTGAGTGATTTTCTGACTACACTGCCCGCTTAGTAACTAGCTGGAGAGCAACGACAGAATAGATGGCACCTGACTGACCTGCAACAGAAATATAAGAATCCCGCGGTGGTTCGTCCACCCGGGGGCACTCCGACGATCAAGTCAGTATATCTCTCAAAGATAATCAATTATTCAACTCACAAGCTTGAGTATTAAAAGCATACCTTAGACCCATGGGGGTGCCTCTCTTTTATAGTCAATACAATCCTAGTCCCAATAGGAGCCTGGCCCTAATGGACTTAGGATTACTGCTAATCTGGGACTCCCAGTGGGATTAGGATAAACTCTCTAAGAGTCTTATCTTTACCTAAACTAAAGTCTTCTCCCAATCTGGGACTCTTGTCCATATCCAAGTTGAGTTCCCTCTTCATTCTAGGACTCTTGTCCCTTATCTGCTTATCTCGGATTCCGATATCTTCAGAGGCAACCTCGGCACAACGACCAAGACACGTGGCACCTCGGCTGACACGTCGACGTCACCTTGTCACGTGTTGGTACTCAGAAAATATATCCCCACTGCCTGTTACCTAATCATCATGCATTGTCTACAACAATCACGATGGAACCTACACTGTTCGTTCATCTGTGCCCCTCTGTCTGAGATAAAACTCGCCGACCTCAAAGTTTCCTGGACCTTACTGTCCACTTGTGTCAAGTATCAAGATTCATGCCTTCCAGGCTACTTGAGATCGCACCTCCTAGCCGAGGTTTATGGTTCCATCAATTCGTAAACTCCAGAAGCTTTGCGATTGCGCATGAGCTACCATGTATACGCTCCTCAACCATTTTGTTCATGCGTTGATCCCTTACTGGCTTGTACGCGCTATCAGGTTTGCGTCGTTTCTGCGCATGTCGCCTGACAGGTACGTCACCCAAGGTACAATTCAATACTCCTTTGTCGTCTTTTTGAGTTTTCAACTCACCGAGTGTTCAAACGGTGACGTCCAAGTCTTGAGGACGGTCAAAAATGGGGTGTCTACACCGACCTCAAAATTTCCTGGACCTTACTGTCCACTTTTGTCAAGTATCAAGATTCATGCCTTCCAAGCTGCTTGAAATCGCACCTCCTAGTCGAGGTTCTGGTTCCATTAATTCTTAAACTCCAAGAGCTTTTGCAACTGCTCCACTCACATTCTCTGGTGAGTTCCCGATTTCCAGTCATCTATTTGACTTCGGCGATTTTTATATCGGTGTTCATTTCACTTTGTAGGTTCATAAACTCTTTACTTGCTATTAAGCTCGATCTTTCATAACTCTTCTGAATCTGTTTACTTTCCATCTGTTGCCTTCTATTTTTGTCTCTCTTCAAGTTTTGAATTGTTTGAATGCCTGGCATTGTTCTTGTCATATCCGCTTTCTGTTGCTAGCATCATGTCTGGTTCATTACTTTCTTGTTCTTCACATACTTACTTAGTGCTTGTGTACTTGGCTTTATTCTTTGAACTCTGTCATCTTCTTGACTCTGATTTTTCTCTTCTTGTTTTCTTGTTGTATTTCTAGATTCTTGTCTTCGTTTCTGTTTTCTGTATATTCTTAGAACCACGTCCCTTCTTGAAATTGTTGCCGAGATAATGGTAGAGAAGCTCTCCCAGCTGACTGCCAATGCTTTCTTGCTTCTGAAAAATGTCTGTTGTTGGCCGATGTTAACATTCCTTGCTCTTTGATTATCATTCCTTCTTTCACTGTATTTAATAGCCATGTCGGGTAATTGACTTCTCGAATGGCCCTGGGCTCCAGAAGTCTGTCTACTTCTTGCTCTACTGCTTCGACGTGCATCAATGTCGGTCCTCTTGCTCGTTGGATCACAGGTTTGGCCGACCTGTCGACGTTCAGTTGGTGGCAAGTGGCCTCGGGGTCAATGCCAGGCATTTCGTAAGGTGTCCAAGCAAATATCTATGCACTTTGACTATGCACTTTTAAAGTGAAAAATGTGAACAAATAGGTTTGTCTGCTAGCTATTATGCTATTTGTGCATTATATATGTCTATCTATGCATTACCTACGCTATCTGGGCACTTTGAAATATTTTTTAAATTTAAAAAATTGTAGACAAACATATATATGTTTGCTTTACAAATTAAGAAATGGAGTTTGATTTTTATATGTTGTAGAAACTTCAATAGGCCATAATTTTGTGCTCATTAGTCCGTTTTTGAGTTTTTTGTTTTTTGATTTTATGTATTTTTTTGTGAAATCTATCCCTTTGAAACGAATAGAGGTGGTTTCGCTTACTCATTTTTTTCCAATATATATATATGTATATATACTTTTTGACTCTCAATTTATACTTTTTTCGCATAAACCATCTAACATTAGACCAAAAAATCATGTCATTTAGTCCATGGTGAGGAAAATTGCAATTCTATTGTATTGATGTATAGTTTTTATGATACTATACATAGTTGCATTGTCATGAATTTCCTTGGCCTTGACATGCTTCGAAATAGATCTATTCGTTATTTTTCTATAGGTCTATTTGTTGAGTTTTTTTTTCTTTTCATTTTTAATATTGATCTTTATTTAAAGATCTTGACAAGATGAACACAAAAAAATTAATTTTATTAAAAATTGATATATGTAGCTAAAGTAATAACATTTTAATTTTTTTTTAACACTACACATAAAAAGGCAAATATGTCAAAAAATTTCTTTGCCATAAAATGTTTAGAATTGCCAACCAGAAAGTGTTGTGCATGTCACCTTCTAATTAAGAAAAACCAAAATTTGGGTCTATGCCACAAAACAATCAATGCGCGGGACTGTTGACCAATGTTTCCTACATTTATTCATTTTTCTTGTGATTGTTTAATAACTAATGTAAGTACATTTCTCTTTTATAAAAATTTAATTTATTTTGTTTGATACACCATTTTCTAATCTCGTTTTGCTACACTTAATAGTCTAATCTATAATATTTTTGACTTCTTCCTTGCATCTTATATATGGACATGAGTACAATAGGGGATTGAGAATCTATGTAACGTTGAGCAAAAGTTATAAAATTATGGCTCGTCTTTTTTGACATCAAAGATCAAATAACGCAATTTTTTGATTAGTAAAATAAAATCTATAATAATAATAGAAAATACTCATTCGCTCAAGAAATAACAAAAACTCTCTTATTGTGATTGTTAACATAATAACTCTTAATTTTGTTGGCTTCTACTGCAATGATATTCATGTAGTGAGATTCTATTTCTGCATTATTTCAAGCTCATTTTTCTAGCTTTGTATAATAGATTCGTGAGCATTTTGGGTTTGCTCAATTCTAATGATATCGAACCATATATGTATTTTTAGGTGATATCTAGATAGTATGTGGAAATAGATTTTACGAAATGCTTCCCCATATGTTTTTGGCTCGAGATAGATTGCAAGCTTATCTCACAAAAATGCATCATCTCATTAATTTTTATTGTTGTGGACAAACAGATCTCTTGCAAGCTTGTCTCAATTCATGATTTGGTGAATGTATTCTACAATTTCTTTAAATAAAGGTAACTTCTGTCTACTGTAATCGTCAATTCTTGTTCTCAAACTCAAATGCACAAGTTCTAAACTATGTTTGATCAACTAATTGGATTAAAGACAAAATTCATTTATATAGTTAGAAAGGTTCTATGTGATTTTGGATTAAAATATAATTGTTAATTTTTTCATCCACAGTAATGGAAGGTGTATCATGCACATTATTTTTTAAAATGACTTGATTCTAAAAAAATAAATTGAAATTAACACAATAAAGAGACAATTTTATCTCGATCTTCTCCAAACCTAAAATTAAATTAAGATGTAATTAAAATAAAATAAATGTATAATTATGGATTGACCTAAAATATAATGAAAGAGTGATTTAAAATATAATTAAATTAACATATAAAATAAATAATTATTAAGGATTGATCTAAAATATAATTAAATTAAAATTAGATTAAGATGTTAGGAATTACAATAAATAATTAAGGATGTATGATTAATTGTGATCTAAACTATAATTAAATTAAAATTAGATAAAAATAGGAATTATAATAAATAATTAAGGATTTTACGATTAATTTTGATTTAAAATATAATTAAATTAAAACTAGAGTAAAAAATTAGGAATTATTATAAATAATTGACAATTTATGATTGATTATGATTTAATTGAATTGATTTTAGAAATTATAAATTATGTGTATGAGAGAGGAAAAAAAGAATATATATATATATATATATAAGACATAAGATTTAAGATTATTACAATCATTTCATATTTATAATTAATGAAATTAACGGTTGTATCTTGGTCCAAGATTAGATGGGGCCTTTCTAACTATATTTAAACAGTAGGAGAGCTAAAATGTTCCAATCTCAAATCACGAAGAAGAAAATATAATGTTAATTTGGTATTGACCATAGAATACATAATTATGAAATATTAGCGTCAATAGACTTTCGGCCAAGAGGGTGAACAAACCAATTTTAATTTCAAATTGTTCTTTTTTATTTTTTTGGATAAATAATTCCAAATTATTCTATTTTCAATCTGCCAATTAAAAGTTTGTCTTATTTTGTTAGGATTAATAGTGAGAATCACAAAAAATCATGAATAAATTACACTTTACATCCCCATACTTTGCACTAAATTTCACTTTGATCCCTGTATATGAAATTATGACAGTTAACTCCCTGTACTTTTGGTCAAATTCCACTTTGGCCCCTACACATGAAATTGTGTCAATCAACTCCCTGCATTTGGTCAAGTGTCAATGTTCCATTCTGTTACTATATTGTTTAAGTCTTTAATAGGAATTCAGTCTTATGATAAATATGTGACTACAAAATGAGAATAAGAGAAGAAAATTATCCTTAGTTTCCACCAATACATACTTTGTCTCACGTGATAAACATGTAAGAAAATTAGGACAAAAAGTAAAGAAAACAGAACTCTTTTCAAATAAATAAAGGTAATAGAGAAATAAAAAAAAAAGGAAGAGGAATATTCTATCGTTACTATGAAAAACAGAATTTTGTGATTTCTATTTTCACAAAAAAATCTTAATTTGTCTCTTTAATTGTTCATAATTTGTGTTTTGATTTAATCGAATATAGACAAAATATGATGTAAATTTTGGGATGTGTATAAGCGGGAAATGTGCATGATTTTCCTCCTTTGCTCTTATTTTGTAGTCATATGTTTGTCGCATAACTGACCTCTATTAAAGATTTATATGGTAGAGTAACAAAAGGGAGACATTGATACTTGATGTCACGACCCAAACCCGGCCCTATGGGTTTAGCACCGTAACCGGCCAGTAATCCGAGATTACCGAAGGCCTGCAGGACAGTAATACAGTAAAACAGAGTACAGGGCCTGGCGGAAGCCAAAACAGTAAATAAACAATGTCCAATGAGCTGCGACAGTCTATATGAAAAGATTTTTCATACATTTATACGTAAACAGTACAGAACGGTATGCACAATATTTACAATCATTCAGACTAGGGACTCAACCCTAGATAACAGTACGGTAAACATTCAGTCTATACAAAACAGTGAAACAGTACAAAAGGGGGAATTGTAAAACACCCCTAAGCCCTAACACGTTAGGCTCGGAACCTCGCAGTGAGGCACAAAGGCTGGCTTGACAAAACTGGAGTAACCCTGACGCCTCTAGCTTCAATCCGGTGCCTGTACACCTACATATATATATGAGCAGTGAGCTAAAGCCCAGTGAATAACATAAAGCGTAAAGGGGTTTAGAATGAATGTCCTTACAGTAATGAAAACAGTTCCAATTCAATCAGTATTTCAGTTGTTCAGTACAGTAAACAGTCATATGTGGTACATCCATTAACATAACAGTAACAGTAGGTCTTAAAAGACCGAACAGTAATGATGGCCATCAGTCAGTAAACACTAGTGGTTCCACGAGGGAACCGACAGAGATCTCTATAACAGTAACAGCAAATAGTAGGTGCTAAGGATGCCACAGTACAGTTCAGAAATAAAGGACATACATTCATTCAGTAATACCAGTTCAGTAAACAGTTCAGTTCAGTATTCAAAAGATAATCAGTTGAACATATCTTTACACAATTGTTACTCACAGAGTTCTGGGCTACAGTAGCAAGAAAAGGGGAAGCGCCACTTTCCCCGTTCGAGTGTAAGTGCAAAATCTGGGAATTCCAGATTGCACCTCCAAGCTCAAACTCACACTCAAATGCATCAAAACCAATCCTCTTGGGCCCATTTTCTGGAAAACATTTATAAACACATAGTATAACATGGTTCAAAGCTCAATTTTGAGAAATCAAAGCCCAAGGGTGTTTAATTCAAGCTCAATTTCAAATCATTTTCAAGAACAATCTTCAAACATGACATGCATGATCTTTAAATAACTTTCAAGCTTCAAAACATGCTCTAGTGAGCCAATTGATTCACAAACAAGATGAAAACATGGACCATTACAAAATTATGGACATGCATGTGACAATTTGCCATGATTCAACTCAAAATCCAACAATTCAAACATGCATGCATGAATTATGTTCTATTTCAACATGTATGAACTAAAACAAGACTTAGCTCCTTAATTTGACATGAATCATGCAAGAACAAGCTCAATTCATAAGCAAGAGGGTAATTACTCTACCTTAGGTCTTGAATTAGAAGACTAGGAGCTCAATTTAGCAATCTACACTTCAATTCTCTTCAAATTCTAAGCAATATTGAGATGAACTCAACTCCTCAAGTCTCTCTCTCTCTATGGTCGGCTAAGGGTCTCACAAATAGGCTAAAGAAATGTTTGATTCAATGTATAAGGCTCAAGTGTGTGTGTGAGATAGTGGTCCACTAGGGGTAGTTCGGTAAATAAGGCCAACTTTGCAATTGATCAATATTTAATCTAATTTAATCATACCTAATTAGTTTTCAGATAATTATACCATAAAATCCTATTAAATATGACGATCATAATACACTAACCCATTTCCGGTTCGGCCGCCGATAAGGCCTTCAATTAATAGTTTAAACATAAAACACGAACAGATCAAACAAACAGTCAACAGATAAAATGCAATTCAAACAGATGTATTCACTCAATTCAGTTGCAATTTCGGTCAGTCAGTTCAGTACTTTAATCAGTTCAATTCTCAGTCAGTTATCAGTCATTATCAGTTCCGTTTAACAGTAATCGGTGATTATCGGTAATCAATCAGTCATTAATCAGTAAACAGTATGAGGGTTGTTACACTTGACCAGAAATGTAAGGATTGATTGTCACGATTTCATGTGCAGGGACCAAAAGATTTGACTAGAAGTGTAATGGCTTGATTGTCATAATTTCATACATAAGGGCCAAAGTGAATCTGGTGCAAACTGCAGGGATGCAAATTATAATTTACCTACGAATTTTTTAAAAATACAACTATTCACACATTCAATAAATTAGAAAAATATAAAATTTTAAGAAGTGTGAATATTTTTAAATGCATTCATACTAACTTTCATACTTTCTAAATAATATCTTAATAATTAAAAGTATAAATGTTCAGATTTACAACTTTCACACTAATTACAAAATTCACACTATTATAATGCAAGGAAGATGAGTCTCATGACAAAATATTTCTCAAAAGTATGAAATTTTATGAGTGAATTTTTTTTCACAATTTCAAATTCTAAAAAAGTGTATTTTTTTTTTTCATTTTACATAATTTTGTATTTAATGAAGAACGATCTCGCTGAGTAGTTATAAAAAAGGGATTAAATTCATTTTATATCTTATGATTTAAATATAGTCAGAAAATTTCCAAGTGATTTTGGAGGATTAAAGTGTCGTTAATTTTTTCATTCAAATTAACGGAAGGTGTATTACACACAATATTTTAAAATGGGTTTAGTTTTTTGAAAAAATAACATGAAATTAATACAACAAAAAGATTAATATGTTAATTAAAATAAAATAAAATAAAATAAAATTAACAATTAATTTAAAATATAAAATATAACTAAATATTTTAAGTAAGAATATAAAATACGTAATAATTAGAAATTGATCTAAAATATGATTAAATTAAAGTTAGATTTAAAATTTAGCAATTACAATAACTAATTAAATATTTAAGATTAATTGTGATTTAAAATATAATTAAATTAAAATTAGAATAAAAAGTTAAGAATTACAATAAATGATTAAGAATATATAATCAATTGTGTTTCAATTGAATTAATGTTTAAACATTATAAACTATGTATATTAAAGGGTATTATAGTAATTTTACATCTTTAGTTAACTACGTTAATGGTTACACTTAGTTCAAAATCATATGATGAGATCTTTCTGACTATTTTTGAATTATAAGGGTAAAGTGCTTTAACCTTAAATCACAAGGGGATAAAATAAATTTTGCCTTATAAAAAATCTAAATTATATGAAAAAAAAACAGTTGTACGTTTTAAAAGTTGTAAAATTTTCAAGTTTTGAAACATTAGAAAAAGAAAAAACAAAAAAAGAAGTCTTTCATATAAGCATGTTAATCAACTAAGCCTAACCCATTTGGCTACTATGACTTTCCTAAGGGTTTAGTCCCTAGGGGAGGTCAGAGGTTTAAATCTCCTTAGGGGAGTTGAATTAAAGAGGTAAGCACTTGACTTTATAAAGAATGTAGAGGCTAACTCTCACAGGTATTAATTTAACAATTAACGATAGACTTTCGCTGATCAAAAAATATATATAAATATAAGCATGTTGACCAAAACAAGGATAAAATTGTCATAAAAAAACGTCTAATTTGCATAAAAGGATTTATAATATACAATTTCATACATATGTAGAATTTATTGGATCACATTTATTTCCATAATATTTCTGGCTAAACAAATTCTTGAAAAGAGGCTTTTCACTGATTTTTCCTACACTTAAATGGATTCTATTTTGTTATGATTATGAAAGTACAAATATTTGTGAATGCTTTATGTAGTATCTATAATTTCCCATCTCTCCTCAAGTGTTTCTCTCGTGTTTATCATATTTTCAGAATTTAAAAAAAGAAAAGAAAAGAAATTTTTGGTAGAGAGAGCCTCAAGGTACGTGATAATCACTGTTTGGTTCATAAATTTAGAGAGGGATTTAGAAAGGGAATAAAAAAAGGTAAAATAAAAATTAAAAATAAAAAATTAATTTTTTTTTTAAAATTGAAAAATTAAATTAATTTTTTGGATAAAACTAAAAATTTTGTGTCTATAAAGAAGCATGATGATGGAACATTGACGTGCAAAAAAAAAAAATAAAAAAAAAAATTGATAATATTCTCGATTTTTTTAGATAGTTGAATCAAATCAATAAGTAGAAGGGCAAAAACTGTCACGCCCTCAAAATAAACCCATTATATACATATACAATTGACATGCATTATTTAAAGAAAACAATTTATTAATTCATTCATCAGAGTATTACAAAATAAAAGCATTACATGTAACATCGAATAAAATGCCCTACAGGCTTACATCTTTCCAAGCCAACCCTTGGATACAAAAAGATGAGTTATAACTCAATACAAGAAAAGCCCTAGGCTTGGATGTTTACATGTACTAATAAATAAAGACAATTAACTAAAGATAGTCTTCAAAATCCAAGTCCCTTCCAAGCTAAGTCCTTGGAGGTAGCTTATCACCTGAACCTGAAAATGATGTTCCCATATAGGGTGAGCCACAGCCCAATAGAAATATACTAAGCCAAATATAAGCATTGAATAAAGCAATAGCATTCAATAGGTGGTTAACCAAGATAATCAATTACATCACTATACAGTTTCATGACATTAATATCTAAGACATGTTTTACTTTCCAACATTATCAATATGGCTCAGAACCTGGCCAAATTTACAACAGTGAACTATATATATATATCAGATTCACATTCTTCCAATGTCAACAAACAAATGAGACTCAAGCTCAAATCAAAACACTTCATACTTCCAGATTGATACACATTTTAGTGCTGTATCAATAAAACACTTCTATATAAATAAGCACACATAAAAGTGATGCTAATGGAGTCCATCCCCTATCTCCTCCCAAACAAAATCCGGTTTAGAGGTCCATCCCCTATCTTCCCCTAAACCGTGGAGTACATCCCCCATCTCCTCCCACACACAAAACAATGTATGCAAATGCAATGCTCAATCAATACACGTATTCTCTGTATCAATGCCACAGTCAATATTAATGACTTAACCAATGTGATTAGTTCCAGTTATTCCTAATCCACATGCAATGTCTACAACAAACACGACTATCCTCCACCGATAGCCCAAAACAGTTATTGCTAAACTGAAAATAACAATGTCCACAATTCAATAGACAAATGATTCAAATTACCAATTACGCCATTTAATCAATGAATTCATGTACTTTGCTAGCCCTAATTGTGGTGAA
>NW_021025323.1:1551468-1587406 GCF_004153795.1 Camellia sinensis | reverse complement strand
CGCATCGCACTGTTTTGTGCAGTTTATCATTCCTCCCACACACAAACAATGTATGCAAATGCAATGCTCAATCAATACACGTATTTTCTGTATCAATGCCACAGTCAATATTAATGACTTAACCAATGTGATTAGTTCCAGTTATTCCTAATCCACATGCAATGTCTACAACAATCACGACTATCCTCCACCGATAGCCCAAAACAGTTATTTCTAAACTGAAAATAACTATGTCCACAATTCAATAGACAAATTATTCAAATTATCCAATTATGCCATTTAATCAATGAATTCCCCAATTCCATGAATTTAATCATCTTTTCCCAATTCCATGAATTACTTATACAAATCAATTCAATAATTCAACTAGGGTTTTTCCCAAAATTTACCAAAGTATTCCCAACATATTAAAATACCAAAACTTAGAACGTAACCTATAAATTGGAGTAGGAAATCCCTACCTCAGAGAAAACAACCCAAATGGTGAAGACAGAGATGAGTGCCCAAAGACCAAAATGCTCCAAATTGCCAAATGTTCAGATTAAATGAAAGCTCTTGACTCCCTCTATCTTTTTAATAAAGCAACTAGGGTTGAAACACTCTCTAAACAGATCAAACCTAAGAGAGAAGGTGAGTAGGGAGAGAGAGAGGTCGAACCTGGGGTTTTGAATCAAATGAATATGAAAAAGACTGATCAAATCCCGCTGCTGTGTATTTAAACTGGACAGGCTCGCTCGAGCGAAGACTTGGTCGCTCGAGCGACCAGACACAGAGAAACTACGCTCGAGCCAAGGAAGCCTTGCTCGAGCCAACAACTCAAATGCTCGCTCGAGCGAAAGAAAGCTCGGTCGAGCGAAGAACTCAAACCCTCAGGTCTGAACCCAGACACACGCTCGAGCGAAGGAACTATAGCTCGAGCGAAGAACAAACTAACTCGCTCGAGCGAAGAAAAGCTCGCTCGAGCCAAGAATGCACAGCTACAGGTCCAAATCAGACGCAACCTCTCGCTCGAGCTACCAAACCCCGGCTCGAGCGAAGAACCAAAAACAGCTCGCTCGAGCGACAAACTCCTAGCTCGAGCGAAGATCCAAAATTCTGGACAGCAACACTTGGTTTCTAAACCCAACCAACCTGAAACAAACCTGCCCAACACATCCTATAAGTCCAAATGAGCAAATAAGGGACAACAACAACAATTATACAATGACAGAATCTACGGAACCTAAGTCCGGATACAATAATCAAATGGGAGAAGACCGAGGTCGCTATAAAAACGTTTAATTCCATGTTCTGTTTTTTCCCCTCCATCAATTAGTAAAACAATTATGTGGAACATTACTATATAAAATTGATAATGTTGTTAGTTTTATAAATTGGGAAACACTGATAATATTCTCAATTTTACTAAATAGAATTTATATGTTTAAAAAATCTTGGATAAGATCTGAGTAAGCATAACATTTGTAAATAGGACATTTAAGTAATTAACTCTTTCCACTTAGTTAATGTTAATTTTTTTTTTCGTTTTTTATTTTACTAATCAGCAAAAGAGAGAGTTTTACCTTCACTTTTTATTTCTCTTCTTTGATATCTCTCTTTTTGTTTTACCTGCAGATACAGATTGAGAGAGCTTTATCCTCTAAAATTCGAATCTCAAACTAGTTTCTTCTACAATATTTGTTTCAAAAAAAAAAAAGAAGAGAAAAAGTGGATTGAAAATGAGTGCCCTGCAAAGTGAATTTTCAAAGGGCAATTGCAGGGAGATTAGTTGAGCCAGTGATGCTCCACGTTGGTTTTGTTTCTCAGTACAAGAAGAAGCAGGAGAATCTGGAAGTTGAAATTAAAAACCTTGAAGAGCTGATAGAACATATGAAAGAAAAAGTTGATGAAGCCATTACTCGTGGTGAAGAAGTTGATGGACCTGTTTCAAACTGGCTAGCGGAGGTGGAAGAAAGAGTTCCGGAATTTAAGGATGAAAATACTGTTAACGAAAACATGTAGTGCTCTGTATTCTTATGTCCGGACTACATCTCGCGTTACAGAATGAGCAAGGAAGCCGAAAACAAGATCGCAGAAGTAAAAAAGTTCACTCAGAGTGGCAATTTTAGCACAGTTGCACTTCCTAAGCCATTTGCTCAAGAACTTCAATTCACATCGTCAAGTACAAACTATGAGAATTTTGAGTCACGAGAATTGGTTTTCAATAACATCATGGCAGCATTACAAGATTCCAATGTTAAAATGATTAGAGTATATGGAACAGGAGGAGTTGGAAAGACGACAATGGTCAAAGAGATTGGCAAACTAGTGAAAAATGGACTTTTTGATGAAGTCGTTGTGGCAGTTGTCTCTCAGAATGCAAATGTGAGCAACATTCAAGGGCAACTCGCTGATTGCTTGAATCTGGAACTAAAAGTGGAAACTGAAGTGGAAAAAGCGAGCAAATTGTGGAATAGATTGAACAATGGGAAGAAAAATCTCATTATATTGGATGATATGTGGCAAGAATTGAACTTGAAGACAATAGGGATTCCTATCACTGATGGAAACAATTGTTGCAAAGTTGTCATAACGTCTCGAATCCGAGGTGTGTTGGAAAAGATGCAAGTTGATAGATATGTCCCAATGCAAGTATTATTAGAGAAAGAAGCATGGGCCTTGTTCAAGAAGAAGGTGGGAAATTCTGTTGACTCTCCTGAACTCCATGATATAGCTGATGCAGTCTGTAAAGAGTGTGGAGGCTTGCCGGTCGCTATACTTGCAGTTGGAGCCGCATTGAAAGATAAGAAAAAATATGTCTGGGAAGATGTACTTGATCAATTCAAAGATTCCATGCTAAAGAATATTGCGGGAATTGACCCAAAGGTGTATGCTTCCTTAAAGTTAAGCTATGATTGGTTAGAATCTAGTGATGCAAAAGCATGCTTCTTGCTATGTTGTTTCTTTCCTGAAGATGCTAATATTTCAATTGAAGTGTTGGCGAGACATTGCATAGCGAGAAGTTTGCTTGGACAAAACATAAATACACTAAGAAGAGCATGCCGTCGAGTACTTATAGTGGTCGATGTCCTCAAAGATGCTTGTTTGTTATTAGAAGGTGAAGATGAAAACTTTGTCAAAATGCATGATGTCATTCGAGATGTTGCTGTTTCAATTGCGACAGATGATGGCAAGGAAATTCTAGTAAAACATGGTGTCAAAATCTGGCCCGAAAAAGATACATGCGAATCTTCCTCAGCAATCTCATTAAGGTTCGACAACACTCTTGAGCTTCCAGATGATTTGATATGTCCACAACTCCACACCTTGACCATACTATTGAAATGGAATATCAATCATTTGCTTAATGTTCCAGATAGGTTTTTCAGTGGAATGGAGAAACTTAAAATTTTAGAATTGAATAGAATCTGTATGTTGCCTCCATTATCTCTTGCAAATTTGGTTAACCTTCGGATGTTATGGTTAGATGATTGTGAGTTGGGAGACATAGCTGTACTCAAGGATCTAAATAATAACCTTGAAATACTTAGCCTTCGAGGTTCTAATATCAATGTTTTGCCATCAGAGATAGGAGAATTGACCCATCTTCGGTTGTTAGATCTGGGAAATTGTTACAATCTCACACAGATTCCACAAGGTGTCATATCCAATTTGTCTTGCCTGGAAGAATTGTACATTTTAGATGATTTTAAGCAATGGGAGGCCACAAGAGACAACAAGGAAAGAAGCAAAGTGAATCTTGATGAGTTGGGGAAATTGACGCAATTAACCACTTTAGAGATTCACATACCAAATGTCATGCTATTGCCCAAGGACTTCTACTTTGAAAACTTGATCAGATTTAAAATCTCAATGGGTAAGGACTATGTTTTTCATGGAAAGCCGTGTAGATTTGGGGGTGTTTCCTTAAAAATAGAAGGTTTACAAGTGGGGTCTTTGGTGGAACGCTTTGGACTAAATCCATTAGGATTCTTCAATAATTTAATTGTATTAACAATTCAAGATTGTAAGGTGAAATATCTCTTCTCCCTATCTTGTGCAAGAGGAATTCCACAACTCCAAAAACTACAAATAATAGATTGCAAGATGATGGAAGCAATAGTTGGAATTGAAAAAGAAAAAGATGAAGATGAACTCTCAAGTCAGGCAATTAATTTCAGTCAGTTGAAATATTTGCGTCTAGAGAATCTACCCAAGCTCATAAGCTTCTACCCCAAAGTGGAGAAGATGTCAACATCTGAAGGAAATTCTTCTACCCAGGCACAATCTTTGTTTAATGAAAAGGTATGCTTTATCAATACCCTTTTTATATGCTTTAATCCATTATAAAATGCTGATAATAAAAAAATAATAAAAAAAGGAATACAATGAAACAGTGCTAGGGTCTTTTCAATAAAAATCGAAATTGTTAGTCCTTAAAACAATCACCAAATTGTTTGTCACACAGTTCCAAACATGAAATCATTATAACAAATTAAGATTTTAAAAATAAAAAATTATGAATAATATCATATTTTAAGAACAAAATATTTAAGTTGCCAAAAGTGTCATTATTGTTAGGAAAAATCAATGATTTCCTACAAATAAATCAGTCGATGAAAATAAAAACTAATGCGAAAAAATTAAATCAAAAGCGACACAATAATTTTACGTGGTTCCCTCAATATGAGGTACGTCCACGGGATCGAAATCCGATTCCACTATTAACCAAATAAGTTTCCAAACGATTACAAACGAGAGACGAATGGTCTCACAAACCACCCTTAAGTGAATTCTAAATAATCATAAATAAATAAGAGGAAATATCTCACCAAATAGATGAACAAAAGTCTTCAAAACCAGAGTTGAAGATGACCCACAGCTTCACCAAAACACCCAATTATGCACACTAACAAGGCTTCAAAAAAACCGAAAAACAAAGCAAAGAACCAGCCAAATTAATTCCACTTTTCACTCACCCAAATAATTGATTCCACCGAATTGAAGTGTGTGTAGTAGTTGTTCTCTATATTACGGAAAAACAAAGCCATATATATATATATGTATGTGTGTGTGGGGTTGAATCTTGGGGATTTTTTTTTTTTTTATCAAACTCTAACTGTTATCAAATTGACTATCAAATATCTATCAGGATTCTAAAAAGTCAGATATAATAAATAAAATATATTATACCCAAACAAAACCAAACCAAATTAAAATACTTTTAATAAACCAATTGGGTGTCATACTCCACTACGGAGATATATCCCAACAATTCTCCCCCTATCGACTTAGGTGGAGACATCAACCATACCCGCCAAAGTTCGACATTTCAAATGTTTGTCCCTCGACAAAGTCTTAGTCAATATATCTGAAATATTATCATCCGTGTGATCCTTTTCGAGTTGCAACAATTTCGAATCTAACACATCACGAATCCAATGGTATCTCTCATCAATGTGTTTCGATCTCAAATGAAAAGTAGAATTTTTACTCAAATGAATAGCACTTTGACTATCACAATAAAGAACATACTTTTTTTGCTTCAAACCCAACTCTTGCAAAAATTTCTTCAACCATAACTCTTCTTTGCAAGCTTCCGTAATGGCAATAAATTCAGCTTCGGTAGCTGAGAGAGCAACACATTTTTGTAATTTAATTACCATGCCATAGCTCCCCCTGCAAAAGTCATCAAATACCCCAAAGTAGATTTTCTAGAATCAATATCACCGGTTATGTCAGAATTTGTGAACCCATCAAACATCGACTTACTATCCCCAAAACACAAACACACCTTCGAAGTCCCTCGAAGATACCTTAGAATCCATTTAACCGCTGCCCAATGTTCTTTACCCGGATTAGAGAGAAAACGGCTCACCATACCAATGGAGTGAGCAAATATCCGGCGTTGTACAAACCATGGCGTACATCAAAGAACCAACTGCTGAAGCATAAGGAATTTTCAGCATCTCTTCTTTGTCTTTCTCACTTGTAGGACATTGATTCAAACTAAGTTTGAAGTGACCTGCAAGTGGACAACCAACCGACTTTGTTTTATCCATGTTGAACCTCTCAAGAGCTTTCTCAATGTAGCTTTCTTGAGACAACCAAATCAACCCCTTTTTGGGATTACAAACAATTTTCATACTAAGTATTTGCTTTGCTGGTCCCAAATCTTTCATAGCAAAAGACTTACTTAACTCTAACTTCAACTTGTTAATCATGGTAGAATCTTAACCCACAATTAACATGTCATCAACATAAAGCAAAAGAATAATGAATTTACCATCCGGAAAATTTTTCACAAACACACAATGATCCGAAGTGATTTTAGAAAAATCATTATTCATCATGAAAGAGTCAAATTTTTTGTACCATTGTCGCGGGACCTGCTTGAGGCCATACAAACTTTTCTTCAATTTTTAAACAAATTTCTCTTTCTCTTTTTCCACAAAAACTTCTAGTTTCTCCATGTAAATTTCTTCTTCAAGATCACCATGAAGAAATGCGGTCTTCACATCAAGTTGTTCAACTTCAAGGTTCATACTTGCAGCCATGCCAAGTACAACCTGAATAGAAGACATCTTCACAATCGGCGAGAAAATCTCATCAAAGTCAATACCTTTCTTTTGCCCAAAACCTTTCACAACAAGACGTGCCTTGTACCTCAGATTCTTGCCATCATTCTTCAATTTGAAAATCCACTTATTTTTTAGAATTTTCCTCCTCTTAGGCAACTTCACTGAATCATAAATATGATTTTCAAGCAAGGAATCAATTCCTCTTCTATGGCCTTTTTCCAATCATCTTTCTTTGCATGCTCAATTGCTTCTTGGTAGCTCTCGAGCTCCCCTTGATCGGATATCAATACAAATTCATTAGGAGGATATTTTTTTGAAGGTTGCCGGTCCCTTGTAGATTTCCTCAACTCAAGTTGTGGTGGCGGCTCTTGAGTTAGATCATCTTCCTCAATTTCTGGCTCAACTTCATTAGGATTAGCATCATCCTCTACATTTTCAATGGGTGGCTGCACATCTCTCCCATTTTCATCATCAATTGAAGATGAAGGAGATGGATCCATGTCAATGAGATCACCAGTTTTTGGCTCCGGTTGATCACCTTTGCTAAAGTCTTCAATTGTTTGGTCTTCAAGAAACGCAACATCACGGCTTCGAATGACTTTCTTGTCGACCGGATCCCACAATCTATACTCGAATTCATTACGCCCATAGCCAAGAAAAATACATTGTTTTGATTTACTATCAAGCTTGGACCTCTCATCCTTTAGAATGTGAATAAAAGCTCGACAACCAAACACTTTCAAGTGCTCATAAGACACATCTTTGCCGGTCCAAACTCTTTCTGGAACATCACCATTCAAAGGATAGGAATGAGACAAATTGATCACGTCAACTGTTGTCCTCATTGTCTCACCCCAAAAGGATCTTGGCAATTTAGCTTGTGAAAGCAAACACCTTGTTCTTTTCACAATGATGCGGTTCATCCTCTTGGCAACGCTATTTTGTTGAGGAGTCTTCTTAACTATCTTTTGGTGCCAAATACCTTGGCTACGACAATACTCATCAAATGGCCCAATGTATTCACCACCATTGTCTGATCGGATGCACTTCATTTTTTGCCCTATTTCTCTTTCAATCATAGCCTGAAAATGCTTAAATACTTCTAGAACTTGACCTTTAGTTTTTAGTATAAAAGCCCAAACTTTCCTTGAATAATCATCAATGAAAGTAACAAAATAAAGTGTACCACTATGTGTTCTAACTTTCAAAGGACCACATACATCCGAATGAATCAACTCTAAAACATTTTATTTTCTAGAAGCAACAGTTTTATGAAAAGAAACTCTATGTTGTTTATCTGCCAAACAATAAACACAAGTTTTAAGATGTGTACCTTTCAAACCGGGTAGAAGGTATTTCTTGAACAAAACTTGTAGCCCCTTTTTCACTCATATGGCCAAGCCACTTGTGCCACAATTCGGTAGAAGTATCATCTTCAAGTGCATTGACAACACCTTTACAAATTTTTCTTTGCATCGAATAAGTGTATGAGTCTTCTTGCACTTAGCCACCACCAAAGAACCCTTTGTGAACTTTCATATTCCATTACCAAATTTGTTGTTGAAGCCTTCATCATCTAGCTTCCCGGTAGAGATCAAATTGAGGCAAATGTCAGGAACATGCCTCACATCTTTAAGTAACAACTTGCAGCCCAAATTTGTTTCCAAGCAAACATCACCCATGCCAATAATCTTGGACAAACCTTTATTACCCATTCGAACAGAGCCATAATCTCCTTTGGTGTAGGTAGTGAAGAAATCAACTCGAGAATTCACATGAAAAGAAGCACCAGAATCAATCACCCAATTGCTCTCTTGGCCTACAAAATTGATACAATTATTTTCACAAACGACCATGAAATCACCATTGGTAATAACTGCTGTTGTGTCTTCTTACTTCTTATTCATACTTTTGTCACGCCTTTTCTCCTTGTTCTTGAGCTTTCGACATTCTCGCTTCATGTGCCCTTTCTCATGGCAATAATAGCACTCAATGTCTTTCTTTGAAAAAGAACCATCTTTTGATTTATCACGGCTTTGATCATGACCATGAGGAGTCTTACTCCTCCTCCTTGTTTTGCTTCGGCCTCTCACAACAAATGCTTCCGAATGAGAGGAAGTAGCTGATTTTCTTCTAGTTTCTTTATTCAATAAGCTACTAGTGACTTGGCCCATTGTGACAACTCCATCAGGTGTCAAATTACTAACTGTCACAACCAAAGTCTCTCAACTTTCGGACAAAGAACTAAGTAGCATCAAAGCCTGCAACTCATCATCAAAAACAATTTTCATAGAAGCAAGTTGGTTAACAATACTCTTTATTTCATTCAGATGTTCCGGAATAGGGTTGTCTCTTTATTTTTTAAATTAACCAACTTATGAAACAGAAAAACTTTATTTGTGGTTGATTTCCTATCATAAAGGCCTTCTAATTTTTTCCATAACTCATGTTCTGAAGTTTCAGTAGCAACATGATGAAACACACTATCATTAATCCATTGATGGATAACACCAACGGCTTTTCGATTAAGCCTCTTCCATTCATCATCTTGCATACCTTTGGGTTTGCCACTGTCACCCTCAATTGGCCCATACAAATCTTTACAAAATAATTGGTCCTCCATTTTAGTTTTCCAAGTTACCCAATTGCTTCCATTGAAGCTAGACATGCAACCCACATTTCTCCCCATTGATTTACACAAATAAATAAATCCAAATAAACCGTAAGCTCTGATACCAATTGTTAGGAAAAATCAATGATTTCCCACAAGTAAATCAATCAATGGGAATAAAAACTAATGCAAAAAAATTAAATCAAAAGCAACACAAGAATTTTACGTGGTTCCCTCAATGTGAGGTACGTCCATGGGATCGAAATCCGATTTCACTATTAACCAAATAAGTTTCCAAACAATTACAAATGAGACACGAATGGTCTCACAAATCACCCTTAGGTGAATTGTAAATAATCATAAATAAACAAGAGGAAAGACCTCACCAAATAGATGAACAAAAATCTTCAAAACTAAAGTTGAAGAAGATCCAAAAAAAGAACCAAATCAGCTTCATCAAAACACCCAATTATGCACACTAACAGGGCTTCGGAAAAACAGAAAAACGAAGCAAAGAACCAGCCGAATTAATTCCACTTTTCACTCACCCAAATAATTGATTCCACCGAATTGAAGTGTGTGTAGCAGCCGTTCTCTATATTACGGAAAAACAAAGCCATATATATATATGGGGTTGAATCTTGGGTTTTTGTTTTATCAAACTCTAGCTGTTATCAAATTGACTATCAAATACCTATTAGGATTCTAAAAAGTTAGATATAATATATAAAATATATTATACCCACAACCAAACCAAATTAAAATACTTTTAATGAACCAATTGGGTCTCATACTCCACTAAGAAGATATATCCCAACAATTATTATATGTTTAATGATGAAATTAATTATTTAGCGATGAATTACTATCATTTTTTGAACAAAATTTGTCTGAAAAAGTGAACATCTTTTGCATCAAATTGTTTTTTCTTAAAGTGTATTTATTAACCACATTTTTTAAATTTTGATGCTAGAAGTCTGTTTTTTGAGTTTTTGAAAAGATTTTTTAATGACAATCCTTGTGATAACAAAAATCAGTCCCTAAATGTTTCTCCCTTCATTTTGGAGACAAAAATTTGAATTTTAAAACTCTTTCTCCCTTCTCTCTATAAATGTAGAGAAATATCAATTACTTCTATTATTTCATTTCTACATCACATTTAATTAATCATTTTTTTTTGTCACCAAGTATTCCAAATGAAGTTTTAGGGATTGGTTTACTTTTAGATTTGCTACTAACAAAACTAATGTGCACCTAGCCCCCTACCCGTAATCTATATAAAGTAAAATTTAGATTAAGCCCCAAAGCATTAATCTAAATTTTTTATTTTAAACGTTAAAAATACGCATTATTAGTTCAAATTTATGTTGACAGGTACATTAACCTAGCAAAAAACTTGTGCCAACATGCTTGCGTATTATTTTTTTTTTTTTTGTAAATGGATTGAAGATTAATTATAAATATGAAAAATATTACATTAATTTGGACAATTAAAGTTCAACAGTAGACAAAGCCATATTGTATCAAGGAAAAACGCCAACTAAGTTGTGATACATGCACTAGCTTGAAAATTTTCGAAGTTCTAACGTTTGTGCTATGAAAAACTTTTGAGAGTCTCAAAAAGGTTTTTTCAATTTGATCAACAATAATGGTATGATCTGTTAAGTATCAATTTTTAATTTATCACAAATCTAGTCATATAAAACATAACTGTCTTGTCACATCATTATGGATGAATTATAATATTTAAATTGTGATTTTCCAATATTTCTATTATAAAATTTAGTAGTAAATGGGATTCAAATTCAAATATTACCATCTAGACAACAGAAAATACTCTTGTTTAGGAGATTCTATAAGTCTATAATTTCAATATTCTACGTGGAATTTAATGTGTTTTTAAGCTATGAAATTCTACAATACACACCCTTTGAAAGTATTATTTTAGTTATATATCCCTAGTTATGTCATTTTCCACTTTAGATGTGATCAATTTTCTTCTTTAGTTATGACATTATTTTAGTTATGACTCATGAGATCTTTAATTATGCCTCATGTAGTGTTTGATTATAATATATATTTTTTAAGATAAAACTCAAAAAATATGAAATTATGTAATTTTTTTCTTTACTTATAAATATTTTGAAGTTGTGTATTACAGTATTTCTCTTTTAAGTCTGAACAACTTTTCACCATCTAAAACAAAAAAGTCTGAACAACTTTCTTCAACACACCACATTTTCCTACTAAAAGTGAAGGAATATATAATTGTACATTTCAACTGAATTTAGGCCGTGTAATTGACGAAATTAAGAATTTAATAATTTTGTTAAATTGTGCTATGGTGCGGGAGAAATGTTTATGGCATGACAATATCGTTTTTATTCTTTTTTTGGGATAAAATTTTATTATTATATTTAAAAAAAATCTTTAATGATCTACTTTTAAAATGTAAGTGTATTTTTAAAATGTAAGTGCATTTTACGGTCATTTTAAATTTATCATACTCTATCAATTGACAAACCAAATTTTCCTAATACGAGAATATTTTTCCCAATGTACTTACTGAAACAAATATAAAAATTTAAATATTTTATTGCAATTTTTTTGCCACATCGCCTAAAAAGTAAAGAGAGAGATAGAAGATGAGCGGAAGAGAGGAAGAGAGAAAAAAAAAGATAAGATTGTTTTATCAATTGACAAACTATGGTAGGATGAATTATAATTACGAATTTCGTTGATAATGTAATTATACTTGATCGAAAGTATATTATTAAAATGTAAAAAAACTAAAGAGTGCTAAAATATGTTTGACATGTATTTTTTTTTTAAAAAAAAGGTTAATTACAAAAAAAAAAAAAAATCCCAAGGTTTCACGCGTTCACTTTGAACACCAACGTTTTAATTTTGACAAATTAAATCCTGGAGTTCCATCTTGCCCCATTTGTCCATCGTTGTCAGTGTAAGGTAATGGATGGGATTTAAAGTGAAAAATATTGGAGTTTAAAGTGAAAAACATATGAAATGTTGGGGTTTATCTTGTAATTAACTCTTTTTTGTTTTTAGTGATTTTAATTTAAAACAAATGGTTAATTACATACATGCATTTTTCACTTTAAACCCTAATGTTTTTCACTTTAAACCCCCTCCGTTACCTTTCATGGACGGAGGGGACAAATTGAAACACAAATGAAACTCTATGGTTTAATTTGTCAAAATTGAAACCTTAGGATTTTAAGTGAAAAACGTGTGAAACCTTGGGATTTTTCTTGTAATTAATCCCTAAAAAAAAAAAAGTTCAAAAATCTTTGTACCAGTGTGAAAAGACCAAACAATTCTTGCGAGTGGGTGAATAGATATTTACACATTTGGAAGGGTAAAATGAAAAATTTAAGTAACAGACAAAAATATTTGCATTTCCCATACAATTAAAAAATTCATTCATAAATACATTAACTTTGTGGGTGTTTGGAAAGTGAGTTTTTTTGTAGGTTTTTTTAGTTGTAGGATATTATTGGAGAATTTTTTTTTTTGTGTTTGGGAAGATAGTTGGGTTTTTTTGTGGTTAGATGTGATGTTTGCGAGATAAAAAATGAAATGATTATGGGGTTTGATGTGATATTTTGTTTATATTTATTTTTTTTGGTTTTGTAACCAATTTGTCTTTTAGTGAAAAAAAAAAAAAAACCAAAAAATAAACTTCCCAAACAGCACCTTTGTTTATCTCTTAAAAATCCAAAAAGTCACTTAAAAAACTAATTGGAAGCACTCTTTTTGTTAAAAAGTTAAAACTTACTTAATATTATTTATTTTTTTGTTTTCTTCAATTATTTTTAATTAATTTAAAAATAAATTTATCAATCATTGTTTATTCCTGTGCATAGAATGGACAATATGCTAGTATTTGAATATGGAAAAATAACTACTATAATTTCTTCCAAAACCTCAAAAATATTGAGCAACCCCTATTTACAGGAGGTCACAGGTCAACTCCCACAGCCTCACCATTATGAAAATGTTATTTGTCCTGCCCAAGACATCCTACGAAACTTCTTGGAAGTTCAATCCCAACCATTGATCCAAATTAAAAGCTACATTAATTGATGGATTATGCATGTTGGCTTGAGTTGTTACTAGCAATTAATCAATAACAACTTAAAGCTCAATCAATTCTACCTTTTTTTTGAACGCACAATCAATTCTATTAGTGCTATATTTGGTAGGGGCCAATTGTACTATATCAATGTCAAAAACACAAAAACTAAATATATAATAGAATATAGATATCTCACCAGGGGTGTGGGGAATGCAGAGGGAGACAACCGCACTCCCAAAAATTTAAAAAATATCATATATTATGTTAGAAAATTTAAAATAATTAAATAATAAGCATTTATACCTCTAAATAAATTTTCACACTCCCATATTGATAGCCCTATATTCGTCCTTGAATATAAGAGGTCCACATGATGTGAGACATACTTTTTATGAGACATGTGTATGTCATTTTTTGTTTAATCCTCAACATACTTAGGCTGATTCATCTTGCGACTATGGCTTTCCATATTGATCAATAAAAATTCTACAAGAGTCCCATAACAGTACAAATTATTGCATTAAATGAGTTGAAAAGCGAAAACAATAAAACCTTACTAGCAAAGGCACGTGATGATTTTTTTTTTCTCGAGTAATATTAGGGATTATGAAAAAAATATTATGAAATATTTTATGAATATTTTTTATTATTTGATTAGTTTGTAGTGTTTTATTGTATGGATAATCTAAGGATGAAAAATTTTCATGAAACATTTCATGATATTTTTTTTTATGATTCCTAACAATACTTTTTTTTTTTTTTTCTTTTCCACCGGCCAAATACTTACACTTATCATATGATTTTCTCTATTTAAAATTATATAAATACAATCCTTGATATTTGCTTAAAATATAAATTGCACCCTATGGTTCTAAAAATTACAAACACCCCATTGTTAGAAATTTTTTGTTTAACAAAATAACAGAAAAAATAAAATTTCTAACTACTCATTTATATAACAATAAAATTACTTGAATTGTTAATTAAAATATATTGATGACATTATTAGAAAATATTAATTGACTTGGTGATTTATTAATAAAATGAGTCATTTGTCATACGATTCGAAATTTGGTAGGACAAGATGTAATTTCTAAAATCACATAGGGCAATTTGTATTTCAAATAAACTTCAAAGGGTGTGTTTTATAAGGGATTTGGCTTGTATGTAGTTAAAAGTTCAATTGGGCCACACAGTTACAATTTCTTACTGGTAAGAGTTTATGAAATGCCTTGGCCCATTATTTTAACTCTTGATTTAGTTAAATCTTTTCATATACTCTTATCAGTAAGAGATTTTAATTGTCTGGTCCAGTTGAAATTTCAACTCAAGAGAAATTCCTTTTTATAGGATCATAGAACATAGATTATCAAAGTCAAATGGAACCACTGACCATGAAATGTGAAACTAATGGGAAAGGGATTTGAAAAAGATAAAAAGGGGGAGGGGTGGGGGTGCGGTTACTAGTTGAAGGAAATTGTGTTTAAATTATAACTGCTCAGTATTTTAGATGGATATGAAAATGTGTAACTATGAATCAATTTACTTGCCTATTGCTTATCATCTATCTGCACATGGCCCCGATTACAAAAGCTAATTAATACATTCATTGTATAGCAGTTCCTAACCCCACTTGGGGGAGGGTACTATTTTTTAAGAGTCACTTACCAAAATGTGTTTTGAACAAACTTTGCAGGTTGTTTTCCCAGTCTTGGAGAATTTGAAAATTACTAAAGTGCCTAACATAACAGAGATATGGGACAAGCAATTACTTAGAGTCCCAGAAAATGAATCAAAATCCTTCTGCCAACTGAAAGAGATGGAGGTTAATAATTGTGAGAAAATGGTGAATGTTGCTTGGTCCAATATGCTCCCACAACTGCAGAATCTGGAAAAACTCAAGTTATATGGTTGTCCAAATATGGAAGTGATAGTCTGGGAACAAGAAAATGAGGAAGGACCCACCAATGATGATATTATTGTGTTCACTCAACTAACAACTCTCTATCTTCAAAATTTGACGAAACTTAAAAGTTTTCACAGTTGGTCTACAAGGTCTCAAACACAACCTTTGTTCAACCACCAGGTATGGTTTTCTAATTGATTTTATTATAGCATATCTAATGCACTCGGCATATGATGCCTTTTAGTTAAAATGCCTAATATAACTTACTTTTGTCAATTCCAACGAACTAGATATATGGTTAGACATTTTGTTTGAACTAAAATTCAGTAGTTGAATGTAGTTAGCCTTCAAATGCTAGGCACAATGTTCTTGACCTTTATGATTATTTCCCTTTATCTTTATTGATGATGTGGTATTTTAAAAATTAAATAGTGTTAGGATGAGTAGTTAAAATAAATAGTAGTGTTGGAGTTGAAATATAAAAAAGCAGATAGGAAAAATAAATATATATATATATATATGTTATTATAATTTTTGAATAGATAAATACCTAATAGTGTTGGAGATGCTCTTAACCATGACCATGGGGAAGCACACACAAAAATGAAAATGGCATTGTTATATAAGTCCAAAAATTAGACTCAATTTTCAAGCCCAATGATATGATAATCAATTAGGGTATCTAAGGTAATACTCTCTCTCTCATATTTTTTTAATCATCAACCAATCATTTCACGTACATATCATTGAGTTTAGAAAATAGGCCTAAAAGGTGGGCATGTATATCATTTTTCAAATGAAAATAAAATTAGAATTCCTATCAAACTACAAAGTTAACTTTGAAACTGAATTGAATATTTAAATTCCATCCAAATAGAAAATAAAATACGAAGGTAGTAAAATGAGTAGTTATGCTACAATATTTAAGGAAATTACAATATATGTTGAAAAAATATGTATGAATTCTAAATTAAATGTAATTTTTTTCTTTATAACATATGAATCATAATATGATTATATTCACCTAAATTATGCCCAAAATTGTAATTTTCCCAACCTTGACTTGGTGAGTTTTAAAAGTTTCTACAACTCACCTACAAGATTTGAAGCACAACCCTTATTTAACCGAGGTTTGATTTTGCTAATTTATTTTATTAACCTTAGCTAGGGGAAAACCTGGACACAAAAAAAAATTAAAATTCTTATTCAATTAGAATTTTAAATTTGAAGCTTGTTAGAAAAAAAAAATGTGCAAAATTTTTTTTTAAAAAAAAGTGACTTTGTAGCTTAGTTTGAATTTATCATCAATTTACTCGATTTTTTAGTGACTTTTTATCTTTTTAGAAGAAAAAAAATGTGTAAAAAAATAAAAAAAATGTTGTCCTTTTTTTAGTGACTTGAAGGGCGGATGAGTGAGAATAACTAAAAAAGCGATTGAATATGGCCAATCTGTGGCACCATTAATGAAAGAAAAGAAAAAATAAAAAAATGTACTTGATAAAAATAATAGAATTACTTTATTGAAAACCATTACAATATATTTAATATTTTTACTATTTTAGTAGGTTCACTTTGGGACTGATTTCCGTGATCCAAACTGTTCACTCTTTAAGATTTATTGAGTACAATATTCCTACAAAAAATTAAGATAATTGGATATCGGTAGATATATATTTGAATCAAATTTGTATAATAAACAAATGAATGGCTATTTTTGAAATTATATTTGTCGTTTATTTTTTTGAAACAAATATGATTCAAACAAATAATTACTGATATCTAATCATTTTAATTTTTTGCATGGATATTCTACATAATGAGTCTTAAAAAGTGACAATTTGTATCACCGAAATCGGTTTTAAAATAAACATACTGAGTGCCGTTTAGGGAACCAAAATAAAAAGCCATGTTTTTTATCTTTGGTCCAAAAACGCAAGTGGCAAAAACGTAACAAAATTGGTTTGGGAACTTATAAAAATGCAAGTGTGAAATTACAAATAAAAAAATAAATTTCTTATGTTGGGTAAGGGTATTTTGGTCATTTTAATTTGATTTGACACCATAAACAAATATTAAATTAAAAAGCTAAAAGCCAGCTTTTTGCCAACTTCCCAAATCACCTTCCAAAAAGCTAAAAAGCTTGGTAAAAAGTCAAAAATCAGCTTTTTACCAACTTCCCAAAACACCCCAAGCCCTCACCAAAATCTGTTTCAAAAAACCTACTAAGCCCAAACGCTCTCTCAAGTTAAGATGACAAAGATGACAACTTGAGAAGCCTAACCCATCTATCTATTTATCTATCTATACTATTACTACGTGGCATCTTTATCTAGCATAAAATAAAAATTATTATTCAAGACTTTCATTTCATTAAGAACACTCTTACCACTAAGATAATTTATAATACTAATTTCTTTATTATCTATTTTTATTCTTACTCACTTGTTAGTACAAAATAAACTAATAATAGGTCCTAATAGTTAAACTTAATTTCTATCAAATCCTATTAAAAATAAGTTTTGGTAAAATTGTCGCTAAAAATAATTTGTTTGTGACAATTTTTTTATATATGTCACTAAAAATTGACAATTAATAACTTTTTTTTGTCATGATTTTTATAAATTATCGTTAAAACTTACAATTAATCACTTTTTTTATGACAAATTTTTCCCATAGGACATATTAGACAATAAGTCTACTTATTAGAACTTACACGTAAGTACTCCTAAATTATAACTGCTCAATATTTTAGATGGATATAAAAATGTGTAAATATGAATCAATTTACTTGCCTATTGCTTATCATCGATCTACACATGGCCCCGATTACAAAAGTTAATTAATACATTCGTTGTATAGCTGTTGCTAACCCCACTTGGGGGAGGGTACCATTTTTTAAGAGTCACTTACCAAATTGTGTTTTGAACAAACTTTGCAGGTTGCTTTCCTAGTCTTGGAGAATTTGAAAATTACTAAAGTGCCCAACATAACAGAGATATGGGACAAGCAATTACTCACAGTCCTAGAAAATGAATCAAAATCCTTTTGCCAACTGAAAGAGATGGAGGTTAACAATTGTGAGAAAATGGTGAATGTTGTTTGGTCGAATATGCTCCCACAAGTGCAGAATTTGGAAAAACTCAATGTATATGGTTGTCCAAATATGGAAGTGATAGTCTGGGAACAAGAAAATGAAAAAGGACACACCAATGATGATATCATTGTGTTCACTCGACTAACAACTCTCTGTCTTCAAAATTTAACGAAACTTAAAAGTTTTTACAGTTGGCCTACAAAATCTGAAGCACAACCTTTGTTCAACCACCAGGTACGGTTTTCTAATTGATTATATTAGAGCATATCTCTAATGCACTCAACATATGATGCCTTTTTGTTAGAATGCGTAATATAACTTACTTTTGTCAATTCCAACGAACTAGGTATATAGTTAGGCATTTTGTCTCAACTAAAATTCAATAGTTAAATGTAGTTAGCCTTCAAATGCTAAGCATAATGTTCTTGACCTTTATGATTATTTCCCTTTATCTTTATTGATGATGTGTCATTTTTTAAATTAAATAGTGTTAGGATGAGTAGTTAAAAAAATTGGAGTAGAAATATAAAAAAGTAGATAGGAAAAATAAATATACATTTTATTATAATTTTTGAATAGATAAATACCTAATAGTGTTGGAGATGCTCTTAACCATGACCATGGGAAAGCACACACAAAAATGAAAAGGGCATTGTTATATAAGTCCAAAAATTAAATCCAATTTTCAAGTTTAATGATGTGACAATCAATTAGGGTATCTAAGGTAACACTCTCTCTCATATTTTTTCAATCATCAACCAATCAGAAAGTTTGGAAAATGGGTCTAAAAGTGATATTGTATATCATTTTTCAAATGAAAATAAAATTAGAATTCCTATCCAAATGCATAGTTGACTTTGAAACTGAATTGAATATTCAAATTCCATCCAAATAGAAAATAAAATAAGAAGGTAGTAAAATGAGTAGACATGCTACAATATTTAAGGAAATTACAATATATGTTGAAAAAATATGTATGAATTCTAAATTAGATGTAATTTTTTTCTTTATTACATATGAATCTTAATATGATTGTATTTACCTAAATTATGCCCAAAATTGTAATTTTACCAACCTTGACTTGGTGAGTGTTAAAAGTTTCTACAACTAACCTACAAGATTTGAAGCACAACCCTTATTCGAACCGCAGGTTTGATTTTGTTAATTTATTTTATTAACCTTAGCCATGGTAAAACGTGGACACAAAAAAAAAAAATTAAAATTCTTATTCAATTATAATTTTAAATTTGAAGCTTATTAGAAGGAAAAAAAATGTGTTAAAAAGTAATAAAAAAAATGTTACCTTTCAACTTTAGTTTGGATTTATCATCAATTTATTTATTTTTTTAGTGACTTTTTAGCTTTTTAGAAGAAAAAAAACGTGTAAAAAAGTAAAAAAAAAATGTTGACTCTTTTTTAGTGCCTCTTTGACTTTTTAGTTAAATATATCATTTTCCAAATAAAGACTAAATATACTGATTTTAGTAGTAAGAATAAGATTTGTAATCAAATATAATATTTTTACAAAGGGATATCGACTAAGTTAGGATAATAAAGGTAAATGTAACGCCCCCCAAAATTTACAATACCTCAACTCCAAACACTAGTATGATATGGTATGAATAAAATAAGAAGCTTCCATTATCAGAGTTAGTATCCAAAAGGCGACACATGCGATATACATTCATAAATCATTCATCTTGAATTTACAGCATGTGTTACAAGAAGTAATAAGGAATTAAGCTAAATAAATATTCTTATGTCCTAAAGACTTACATCTTTCCAAAACCGTGCTTGGTTACAACAAAATGAGTCATAAGCTCCAAATAAATAAAGCTATAGGCTTATAAAAGTAATTACAAAATAATCAGAAGTGAGCCTTCAGCTCTACAACCCTCCCAAGCTAAGTCCTTGGCGGAGGCATATCACCAGCACGTGAAAATGTTTTCCCAAGTAGGGTGAGCCAAAACTTAGTAGAAACAATCTAGCACAATATATGTGTGCCGCCCCCAAAATATGGTATAAATCAACCCAAGAGATTCACAAGCATAATATGAAATGTATTACTTTCATTCATTAGAGTTTATATTACAAAAGAGATTATATGCATTACACTTTCATAAATATTCATTCTGAAATTACAACATGTAACACTAATTAATAACAACAAAATAAATGTCTTACGGGCTTACATCTTTCCAAGAGATATCTTGGTTACAACAAAAGTGAGAGTCATAAGCTCTTTACAATTAAAGCCCTCGGCTTAAGAAGAAAACATATAAACATATAGGTAACAAAAGTAGAGCCTTCAGCCCTGTTCTTTCAAGCTATGCCCTTGGAGGTGGCATGTCACTAGTACCTGTAAATGATTTCTCAAGTAGGGTGAGCCAATGCCTAGTAGAGATATGCTAAAACAATATATGAAAATTAACAAAGATATCAGCATTAGATAAATGTTTAATACTTGCAAACCAACTTACACCTTGTCCATGACAAATCAATATTGACATCTATATCTTAGTCCGTTCCTATTCATTTATCCAAATCAATTCATTGATATAATTCATTGTTATCTAAACAATTCAAAACAAGACTACAACTCATTCATTAACACTTCAATAACAACCATTACTCAAACACTTCCATTTTCTTGCCATTTTATATCACATCCGAGGGACCCAGCACCCATATATATATATATATATATAAATAAGATTTCAGGACTTTCACCTTGGACACTCCGGCCAACTTAATTTTAAATGGAGTCCATCCCCTATCTCCTTCCAAACAATGATACATATACAATGTATGTAAAAACGTGTCATATACAATGACTACCAAAGTTCACACATTTAACAATTTAATCAAACCGTCATATTCAATGACATAGTCCATATGACTAGTTTCAATTTGCCAAGGCCTCATGCAATTTTTACAACAATCATAGCTATCCTTCATCGATAGCCCAAAACAGATATTTCTAAACAAATAAATAAATCTGTCAAACAGATAATTTGTCAAATTTTCCATAGGTGAGTGATTTATCAAATCTAACTACACCATTCATTTATACATCCTTCCAATTTCATATTTCTCGTATCAATTTCATTATTTATACAAATAATTTATTTAACTCACATTAGGGCAAATCTCCTCTTTTTTCAAATATCAATCCCAAGGCTCAATCTCACCATTTATTCTCATATAACATCATAATCAAGACCTCACATACATATATGGGGCCAAATATAGAAAACCCCTCTTTCCAAAATTCAAATCCAAACCCTAACTTCACCCAAATCTTCCCAAATTCCATAATTTATACAAAATGACAAACACCTAGGGTAAAACTCATATTAAAGAGTAGAATATTCCTATCTCAAATGTAGAAGCTCAAAGGAAGAATGGAAGAAGCCTCAAAGATGTCCAAACTCGATTTTGCTTGGATGAAATGGAAGCCCACAAGATGCTCTATCTTTTTAACAAAGGGACTAGGGTTGAGAGACTCCTAAATCAAGGTGTATTTAGAGAGAGAGAGAGAGAGAGAGAGAGAAGGAGTTGGGCTAGGGTTTTGAGTGGAAAGAGATGCAAAAAGTGATACAAAACCCTCTGTTGCGAACTAATATACGTAATCCTTGCTCGAGCGAAGGAGTTGTCGCTCGAGCGACCAAACACAATAAGTGACCTCGCTCGAGTGCAGAATACAAGGCTTCAGGTCTACCACAGACGCATACGCACGCTTGAGCTCAAGAATCCTCGCTCGAGCGAATGAACAAATACACAAAGCTCGCTCGAGCAGAAGAAACCTCGCTCAAGCGAAGAACTTCACCTTCCTTAGAAAACCTGCGTCTAGAAGGAAACCTGAGAACTCCTAATTCTCGCTCAAGCACAAGAAACCTCGCTCGAGCAAAGGAGCAAATTACAAAAAGCGCGCTCGAGCGCAAGAAGCCTCGCTCGGGCGAAGAGGCAAAAATCTTAGCAACAACAATCTAACCTAACTAAGAACCAACCTGTTCCAAATTCGCCCAACAAGTTCTAAAATTCAAATACAAAGAGTCAAAGGGGAATAACAAGACATGGATACAATATTCAACCACGGAACCCGAGTTCGGAACACCATGAAGGTCGGGGCAAAACTGGGATCGCTATATTATGAATCTTAACAAAGATATAAGTATGATATGTACATACAATGTCCATGGTAAAACTATTCATATTTATACATGATCATATTATGCCAAATTTGATGTCTCAATCCATTTCATCGTAATTCATTTCATGACAATTCATTTTCCACAATCCATGCGTCTAGTCCAATGTTATCTAGACAACCCAATTGAGACTACAACTCAGTGGTTTTCTAACCAATGCAACCATTACACAAATACTTCAATTTGTCATTTTACGAAAATTTCGTTCGAGGGAATCAGCACCCATGTATATACACGCAATTTTTGGGAGTTTCATCCTAGACACATAGGCCAACTTAATTCAATGGAGTCCATCCCCTTTCTTCTCCCAAACATGGAGTACATCCCATTTCTCCTCCCAAATATCATACATATATAATGTATTAAAACACAGTCATGTTCAATGACAACAAATAAAAATTAGTTTCAATTCACCTAATCTTCATGCAATTTATACAACAATCATAGCTATCATCCACCTATAGCCCAAAATAGATATTTCTAAACAGATATATAATCTCCAAAACAGATAAACTATCCACGTTTCCATAGATGAAAGATAGCAAGTGTCTAACTCCACCATTTACATAAACATCTATCTAGTTTCATATTTCCACTACTAATCTCATTATTTACACAAAATAATCATTTGAAACAATTCAGGGGTAAAGCCCCATTTTCTCCCAAATCCAATCTATGTGTCAAAATCAACAAATTTAACACAGCACATCCTTATATCTACATCTATAACCATTTTTAATACCTTCATTTGAAAACCCCTCTTTTGAATTTTAAACCAAAACCCTAGGTTTGTCTAAAATCCTCCAAATCCCAACATTGTTTATACAACAACAAATAACTAAGTTAAAAATCATAGGAGAGTGTAGAAAGTCTCTACCTCAAGCTTAGAAGACCAAGGAAGAAGTGGAGGAACCTCAAAGACGCCGAAACCAAGATCTATTTGGATTAAAATGTAGCCCTTGAGATGCTCTACCTTTTTCCCAAAGACACTAGGGTAGAGAAACCAATGGATCTAGGTGAAAATGTAGAGAGAATGTGAGTTTTAGAGAGAGAAGCTTAAGATCTAGGGTTTTGAAATGTTTTAGAGAGAGAAAGAGATGAAAAAGTGATGTAAAAAGTGGTTGTTACGAACTAATATACGTACAGTTTGCTCGAGCGTGAGAAGTATGCTCGAGCGTCAGACACAATAAGTCGCTCTGCTCGAGCGCAAGAAGTGACGCTTGAGTGCAGAATGCACACTCTCAGTAGTTTTGTAGACAACAAACCAACGCTCGAGCATAAGAAGGGCCGCTCGAGCGCAGAAAGAACCCCTCGAGCGTAGAATACACTCTCCCAGTAGTTTTGCAAACCAACAAAAGTACTGAGAGTTTACAAAGTGCGCTCGAGCGTAGGAGCAAAATCTGGGCAACAAAAGTTTGAAAATCAAGCAACCAACTTGTTCCAAACACGCTCGATACAACCCAATAGCCAAACTCAAGTAAAAATAAGGAGGAAAAGACATGAACAACAATATGAAACCATAAAACTCGAGTCCGGGATACAACAAGGGTCAGGTCAAAACCGGAATCGCTATAGTACAGGTAGCTTATTGAGTTAAAGTTTGATCGGATAGGAGAAGTTAAAGGGCGGATGGGTGAGAATAACTAAAAAAGGGATTGAATATGGCCAATCTGTAACACCATTAATGAAAGAAAAAGAAAATAAAAATAAAAATGTAGACTTGATAAAAATAATAGAATTACTTTATTCAAAACCATTATAATATATTTAATATTATTAATATTTAATTTTAAATTAATTTTTGTGTATTTATTAAAGACCGTGCATAGCACGGGTATCATGCTAGTTGTTTTATACACAAATTCAATATGCTTTATTTATTTAATATATTAGTTTATTATTTGTTTTAATATAAAATATTTACAAAATATTATAAACTAAAAATTAAAAATATTTTATAGTGTCAGGATCAAATTAAAAGAATGACTTTAGTGCTAGTCAAATGGTTGAAGGTGGTCAGTTGAAACTAACAGTGTTGGAAAATGAAGAGGTTAAGGGTACGAGTCTTATTTCAAAGGTGTTTTGAAGATACAATGTGGTACTTCACTTGTCTTTTCTATTTCATTCTCTAATTTGATTTATAATTTATAATTTAATTTATTGGATTTTACAAAATGAATAATGAGATAATTGGTAAATTGACAAATGTGTTTTAATAAATCATCCAACGAACTCTGATATAAGTAAACTAAAGTTACAAATTGCATGTGATGAAATGTATTTATATTTTGTCATAAATATAATTATGACAAACATGTCTATTTTTCTTTAATTATGACTTTTTTTTTTAATTTTCTTTTAAACAAAGTTTTTATTATTTTTAAAATTTTAAATTAATTTTGATTATTTATTTAAATTCGTGTATAGCACGAATATTATGCTAGTTAATATTTAACATATTTAACACACATTTTCATTTATGTTTTAATTAGCGTAAAACCCGTACTATACATGATTGTAACAATGATTCAAAATTTTATTTTGAAATTACTTAAAAATAATATTGAATAAAATTTTATAAAAATAAAATATTATTTTTTTAGCTGTATGAAATTAGACAATTTTTCAGTTTGTGAAATTATCTAGTAAAACTAATAAATTTTAAATTTCTTTTTTTTTAGTTTTAAAATTGAGAATATAATCAATTCTTTTTAGTTTTAAGATTGTGAACATTGCAATTTTTTAAGTTTTACAATTGAGAATTTTTTTAGTTTTGTACGGAAATGTTCCATCGTCATGCTTCGTTATAGATAGATTTTTTTTAATTTTTTCAATTTTGCATAAGGATAATTCTGAATATTAAAAATTAGTAAGAAATTTCATTGCGTCCGTTGTTGTACGTATATATGCATACATATAGGATTGTGTTACTCTCCATTACAAATCTAACAATTGTGAAATAACCAAATGAAAAATGCTATGAATCCCAAATAATTTATCAAATATTTTACCCAATCTCTCACATAGGTATAAGACTCACACAAATCCACATGTGTGTAAGTCTCACACCCATGTGAGAGGTTTGGTAAAATATTTAGTAGATTATTTGGGGTCCCCAGCATTACTCTAACCAAATTAATGATTGTATTAATTTTTTCTTAATTATATATATATCGATAGGCGCAATTCAAAGTAAAAACTAAAAAATAAATAAATTATTACATCCCGTATGCCATTCAAATGTTTTTTTTGAATATTCATTGCATAAGGTTTGTGGTTGAAGAATGTTGACTTATGTAGATCATTGTTTTCACGAAGGAAATGCCTGGTACAGGTTGTTTTCCCAGCCTTGGAGGAATTGCTTATTTCTAGGGTGCCTAACATAACTGAAATTTGGGGCAAGCAATTTCCCTCCGAACTGAAAGTCGCAAAGGTCAACTGTTTTGAGAAACTGATGGATGTTGTTCAATCCAATATGCTCCCAAGGCTACAGAATCTGAGAAAACTCTCGAAGAATGCAAAAGAGAAAGAAATGGCTCAAGAAAAGAAAAATGATGATGTCATCGTATTCCCTCGGCTAAGGATCGTGAGACTTGACAATTTACAGAACCTTGAAACTTTTTGGAGGACTAGAAGATCTGAAGCACAAACCTTGTTCAACCATCAGGTACTAATCTCCTGACGCTTTGAATAAAATAAAAAATAAAGCACGTGAGAAAAATTAATATTAGAATTCCAATCTAATTTAGTTTTTTGAGTTTGAATTTGAACTATATATATATATATATATATATGTATAAATGACGAAATCATTATGGAAATATGAAATTGGTTTGAAAATCATGAAATTGGAGGAAATTATGGTTAAAAAGTGTAGTTGGATTGATGAATCACTCACCTATGGAAAATGTGTATATTATCTGTTGAGAAATTTATTTATCTGTTTCGATATATCTGTTTTGGGCTATCGGTGGAAGATAGCCATGATTGCTGTAGAAACTGCATGTTGATTAGGTAAATTGAAACTAATCAATTGAAATATGTCATTGAATATGACGATCGGAACATGGCAACATTGTATATGTGATTGAGTTGGTTATTGTATATGGCAACATGTGTAAATACATTGTATATGTATATTGTTTGGGAGGAGATAGGGGATGGACTCCATGGATAATTAAGTTGGCCGGAGTGTCCAGGATGAAAGTCCCGAAATCTTATCTATATTTGGGTGCCAGTTCCCTCGAACGTAGTTCCGTAAAATGGCAAGTTATGGAAGTGTATGAATGATGCTTATGATTGAAATGTTGATGAATGAGTTGTAGTCTCATTTTGAATTGTTTATATGATAATGAATTATGTCAATGAATTGACTTGGGTAATAACTGGAAGTGAATTGAAATACGGGTACCAATGTTGTTTGGTTATGGAAAAGGTTTAAGATGATTTATAAGTGTTAAACATTTATCGAATGCTAATGTTTTAGTTAATTCTCATATAATGTTTAGTGTATCTCTACTGGGCTTTGGCTCACCCTACTTGGGACACCATTTTTCAGGTACATGTGATATGCCGCCTCCAAGGTCTTAACTTGGGAGGTTAGGGGTTGAAGACTCCTTTGTAGTTATTTTGCTTTGATGTTAATTGTATATTCAGGTCAATGGCTTTATATGTAAAAAGTTAGAACTCTTATTTTGTTGTAACCAAACTATTACTTGGAAAGATGTAAGCCCGTAGGGCATTCCTTTTGCTATTAGAAGTTAGCGTTATATGTAATATCTTTTGTAAAGAAGACTCTGATGAATGAAAATATAATACCTCTTCTGTGTTCATGGATTATATGAATGGTTGTCTTATACTGTATTTTGAGGGCGTTACAACTTGGTATCAGAGTGTACCGGGTTTGAATACTTTGGATACGTGGGAAGTGGTTAGTACCACAATGGGTTTGTCTTGCTTGTTAGAGACTTAAGTGAAATGTTATGTGCTTATATGATAACATGTATGTGTGACTATATGGGTATGGGATTTAGTTTCTAGGATGTTGATTGGGTCTATGGGTTTCTGGGAGTCCTGTTGGAAAGGCACTTGATCATTACCGTGTCTAACTGGAACTCTATCGATGCCATGAGACGGTCATTATCCAGAAATGAAATTCGTATGTGTTTATGTGATTATATGCTTATGTGGAGTGACTTACAGATGTCCATTGTATTAGGACGTGGGTGAATTAGCTTCGACATATTTGTAAATGTGTGTTTGTTGATTGACTTTGTACTCTCTTTTTTCCCCAGAATTATTATTGCTTTTGGTGATGAAGCACGGGTCGTTCCAGGACAATTCTTCAGTAACAATTTCATTATTTTTTTTGTTCCTACTTAGTTTTTGGGCATTTCTGTGACCATGTAGATTTATTTGTGTTTAATTTCTTCATTTAATTGGGTTGTTGATGAGGTTCTGTTTGTTAATTTCTTAGCTCATGTAAATATTATTATGCAATCCAAGAGTGACTTTCTCTGGCTACAGCATTCCTAATCCTGCAGATGCTCGAGTAAACATAAGAAGTTGTATACTTAAGAAATCTAAGGTATGAAAATGTATACTTAATTGAGTGTAGTTTAAGTGAGTTCTGTATATTATTTTTAAGTGAGTTCTGTATAAAAATGAGTTTAAGTGAGTTCTGTATGAAAATGTATATTTCTTAAAGATCTTTAAGAAATATTATTTTTCAATCATCTAAGAAGGGTCCTTTTTCGATTCAATTGCATTGGACTATTTTGAGGTTCAATATGTTCTCTGGCTAATTTGTTATTCTCCATGGCGAGTGTACAATCATAGTGGAATTGCATAGAATGAAGGCAATGTCTCCCTGGCTTCATTCTGTGTAGTTTGTGTGTTTGTATGTTTCATGTTGTAACATATAATTCAAATGAAGAGTGTTCGTCAGATTTTTAGATTGCATCTTACTTGAATATTTTGTGATTCCTACTTTTATTGTGTTGCAGTAAATGTTATTGGACAATGTTGACTTGGGAATAAATGTTTCAGGAGTGTCATTTAACAATTATGTAATGAACATTGCAGATTGCATGCCCCGAATTAAGGGTATTGTCCATTGGTTGGTTGCCAAACATAACAGATGTGTGGGACAAGAAATTACTCCCAACAGGGTCCTTTTGTCAACTAAGAGAGGTGAGGATCGAGGGATGTGACAAACTGGTGAATGTGATTCTATCCAATATGCTCCCACGATTGCGGAATTTAACAGAACTCTCTGTACAATACTGTCCAATGGTGGAAGAGATATTATCGGAGAAAGGGGAAGAAAAAACAGATGTAGAAGCCAAAGAAAATATCATCTTGTTCCCTCGACTAAAGACTCTAGAACTTGGATCTCTGGAGAATCTCGAAAGTTTTTGTACCTCCAGACTAGCAGCACAACACTTCTTCAAACACCGGGTATGAATGTCCTTACCCTTTTTAGTTGACCTTGGAAATAGGAAAACACATAATAAAATATGTGCACATAAACATATGCATTTATACAAATAAAAGTATGATTACCGTTTTCATTCAAATCCCTATATCCAACCCCACACCATATCCATCTTGCTCTTGCTCTTGCTCATAGTTATGCATCCTCTATAGATTTAGCAAACAAGTAGATTCAGCTATATTGTTTTAGGAATGTAAACTGCAATTTGCACAACTGAAGTGAACAATTTTTCTCCTCTGCAATTTATAATTTTTGGTGTTTTGGGGAGGAATTCGGCCAGTACGTACATTTATAAAATTTAGTGTTAAATCACAAATTTTACATGCTAGATGTGGAATGTGAGGTAGTATAAAGCAGTTGTAGTAAATGGTATGGACTATGGGAAGAGTGGGTTAAAGGACTTTCTTTGGTGAGAGAGTAGTTGGGGTTCTTTTTTCAGATTGTTGTGGTATAATTTGCAATTGTAGGTGATATGATGATTTGAATGGGTCGGTTTTTTTTCTTTTTTTTGCGCCTGCGCGTGCGCGCCCATAATTGATGTTTTTTTTGAGTTTGTGAAACTAAGCATTAACTGACACGTTATATTTGATAATTTGAACCTGTAATTACCTATCACAAACCCGTCCTTGTATCTGTTTGATTTATGAATAACAGCAAAATGAGAGCAACACAAGGCACCCAAAAAAAAAATAAAATTGGTCTTTCAGATAAGATGAAATGGTGGTCTAAACTCATAATATAAAAGTACCGTAGAACCAATCGTTATGTCAATTATGTATTATTATTATTATTTTCAGTATTGAAGTATCTAAAATATATATTTTTTTTAAGAAAATGAAAATTTCTAAATGAAATTCACCAAGGTAAAAAAAAAAAAAAATCAATTAGAGGGAGGGATGTGATTAGAATAGAGGTGGGGCCCATTTAATGTTGTGTTTGTTTGTAGATTTGGGGAAATGATTGAGATGGAGGAGGGGATAAGGTTGGGCATTGGAAGGGGGATTGGGATGGAGGAGGTGGATGTTGTATTAGAAAAATAGTCCGCCGGACTAGAATTTTTTTTTTTTATTTTAATTTTTACATGTTGGACATTTTTTTTTTTGAACATTAATGTTTAATTTTTTGTATTTTTTTCTGGAAATTTTTTTATTTTCTACATGTTGGGTATTTTTTTTGGAACATTAATGTTTAATGTTTTTGTTTGTTTTATTATTTTATATTTATTTTATATGAAAATAATTTAACAATCCCTACACTAACAACTATCATCAAAACAAATGCAATTTTACTTTATCTTCTTACTATCAATCCCCTCACTATGAATCTCCTCCATTCTACCTCTGAAAACAAACGGAGCCGTATAGTTATATTAGATGTTTACGTCGTTTTCAATTTTTGTTTTACTCTATTTGATAGACTCTTGATTTAGTCTTATGTGATGATGATTTTAAACTTTGGTTTTACTTTGGTTTTCAGATTATATTTTATTTCAAATTCAATTTCAGTAAAAGCTTAAACACTTACTATTTATTAATTCTTTTGTTTGTATTTTTGTGAATGGTTGGATTGGATATTGAAGTATTATACTATGGGTGCTGATTTCCAACCACACTACCAAACAGGGAACTCAGCTGGAGAGCACAGACAGGATAGATCACGCCCGAACGACCTGTCACAGAAAGATAAGACTTCGGCGGTGGTTCGTCCACCCGGTGCCACTCCGACGATCAAGTCAGTACTCAGTTATCTCTCAAAGATAGCAAACAGTGCTTAACTCACTAGCCAGAATACAAAAAGCATACCTTAGACCCACGAAGGTGCCTTACTTTTATAGCCAGAACTAACCTGATCCTTGTAGAAGCCTACCTTCAATGGATTCTGGCTCAATGCTCATCTTGGACTCCCAACCAGATAGAGATAAACTCCCTAAGAGCTTTATCTTTATCCAAACTGAGGTCTTCCCCCGTTCTAGGACTCTTGTCCCTTATCCACTCATCTCGGACTCCGGTATCTCCGTAGATAACCTCGGCTTAGCCGAGATCACCTCGGAAACATGCCCAAGACACATGGCACCTCGGCTGACACTCCGGTGCCACCTTGGCCACGTGTTATCATTCATAAAATATGTTCCCACAACTGCCCCTTAGGTTCTATTATCTTGGCATCCTGAGGTGATGGAACCTACATCGTTTGTCCACATAGCACGTCGGCTAAGACTTACTCCATCCTTCATGACCGAAATCATCACACGTTGACTTGACATGACCAAGACTTTGCAGTTTACTTTATCAATGACCATGAACCAAGAATCAAGCTCTTCAAGTTCCTTAACCATGACCATTCCTCTAGCCAAGGTTCTTGTTTCATTTAAATTGAGAACTCCAAGAGTTCTATCTGCACATGAGCTGTCATGCACGGTTTTCTCAACCGTTTTATCCACGCATCCTTTTCTCATTGATTTGTACCTGACACGCGCCATCAGGTCGCGTCGCTTCTGCGCACGCCGCCTAACAGACACGTCATCCAAGGCATATCATTTATGGTTTGCCGCATTTTTGCATTTTAACAAAACTTCTCCCTCTCTCTTTCTGTCTCTTCACTTTTGCAAAAACAATCTCTCTCTCTACTCAGAGCCTCTCTCTCTCGAACCTCCATTTTTGTACCTTCGAAGCTCTCTGCAATCACCCCGTTTACCTCCTCCAGTAGAGCATTTACCATCCTGCTTCTCTCATCGTCACCATCTGACTTCGGCGAAACTTAAACCGGTGAGTTCTTTATTTCTTTCGATTTTAGTTTCAGCCTTTCATTGCTCTATATATATTCCTTGTATGCCTATTCTGTTGTTGTTGAATTTATTCTTATGGTTGTACTCTGTTTCATCTTTGATCATGAATCAATTTCCCATTTCTAAGGATTTTTTGTGGTTCCTTGAGCTTCGTTACTACATTTACTTGTGATTCATACTGTTCAATCTATCTCTAGGTCTACATATGTACATACGAATTGTTCACTTGCATGATGTTTTAGCAATTTGTCACTGTTCTTTGGCTTTTACTCATCTACACATGCTCACAGTGTTCTTGAATTTCTGTTTGTTTTCTTGAGTCTGAATTATTGCTCTTTTCTGTTTTTCTTGCTTATTTTCAGATCTTTCCATTGGTTTCTTGTTTCCGTATAGATCTAGGCCTTGGGTTTTGATAGAAATCACTATCTCTAGGAAAGTTGAAACAAATTCCCCTAGATCTTGAAAAATCCTTGACCCAGTTTTTGTTTAGGGTTTAGCCGAGGTCCTTCAAACCCACACCAACCAATCTCTTTTGAAATCTTGCACCTTCTTCCTTTAGCCGACATCATAGGTATGTTCAGGTGGAGGGTAGATACCCCAGAAAATAGTGTATTTCTGTCGAGAGTTCTCCATCCCAGTCGATGTTCACCTTAGGCTGGCTGGGGAGGAGGACTCCATCATGCTTGATGGAGGTTCCATACCCTTCCCAGTAGTTGCTTTCATAGAGTGTGGACTTAGGTTCCCTCTAGACATCCTTTTCTGAGAAATCCTTCATTATTATAAGCTCAACCCGATGCAACTGGCCATTAATTCCTATAGGGTCATCAATGGGATAATTGCTCTAGCTAGCCGAGAAAACGCTAGGATGATACTAGCCAACATCCAATATTATTATACCATGTGTGGCCTGAAATCCGAAAAAGGCTACATCTATTACCTCAAGCCGAAATCCACAACCTATAAACTCATGGTCGACCTCCCAAACTCCAACAAAGGTGCTGGAGATGATTACTTCATCGTCTCGGGCAACTGTGAGTTCTCACCTGATGACGACCTCCATCTCTATCCTTTGAGCTGAATAGTGATTAAAGAGGGTGAGGGTAAGAACCAAGTGTCAACTTTTCTTCTTTAAGACTTATCATTTTATTCCCCTTATATGTTCTAACGTATGAATTTTGTTCTTGCAACTCTCCTTCAACCCTCAAAAGATTTTCGCTAGTCCTTCTTTCCCAGCAAGGACTTGAAAAGGTTGTTGGGCTTGGCAGTTGACCAGCGCAAAGCCCCTCTGCTGCTCAACTACATTCCGATTTACAAATCCACCTTGCCCAACATTCCCAAGAGGAGTAGGACTCCTTCATCTGCTTCAACTCCAACAGTCACCTCCTCACCAAGGCTAGACCAGGCCTTATCTTCTGATCCAGTTGAGGTTGCATCAACATCTGCCCCCCAACTTACCTTAACATCACAGCGCCGACGCCGACGCTGACGTAGAGTTCTACCAGACGTACTAGCAGGCAGAACTCGTAGCCGCAAACGTCAAGGTTCCAAGGCCTCGGCTTTCGATCCTGCAAACCCACCTACTGTACTCCTAGTAATCCATTTCGGTACCAAAGTAACAGTTGCTTCCACAGCCGACGAAATGGGTCGCAAACCGGCAGTTGTTGAAGACCTTCTAGCCAGCATCCCAAGGGTTGTGATGGTGTAATCCTCGCCTTCTCCATCCCAACCAAATCAAAGGCTGAAAAGGGTGAAGAAGGCCAAGGCTAAGGCCACAGTGACTCAGATCGATTCTGAGGACACTGTGCCAATTTCCAAACTGGCCAAGGCCGAAAAGAGCACCCCTTCTGCCGAAAAAAGGCTAGCCAAGGCCCCATCATCCGATGCCCCACCAGCCAAAAGGCTGAGATTTGACCACCCCGAAGGCAGCAACTATCCCTGCACCATGACCTGGGCACCCGAGGTTTTGGTGGACGACAGACCCTTAACAGCCGGTAACAGTGCAGTGAATCTTAAAGTAGGCGTAGCCCTGTCAACGGTTGTTCTTTTACCCGAAGACATGAACCGCATGGTTTAGTTGCATGAATATGAGAACTTCGCTATAATGATGCAACACTCGGTCTTGGTAATCCTCTTTTACTTACTCTTTTACAGTTTGTCTATACTTAGTAAAATCTCACTAATCTGTTTTACTTCTTGCAGGCTATCTAGCATGGTCACTTATATGTTGTCAAGACCGAGATAACAAGGAAGGAGTTGGCAAGGAAGACCAAGGAAGCTGCCAAACTCCTATCCTCTCTCAATCACGCCGAGGCCAACAACCGAGCTCTGTTGGATAAGGCTAAGGCTTCCAAAGCTGCTCAAGATTTGGCCGAGGAAAAAGCCAAAATGGCTAATGACGAAGCTGAGGCCGCCAGAGTCAACCTGGAAGCTGCCAAGGCCAAGGTAGCTAACTTAGAGGCCAAGCTTCAAGAGGCCCTTGCCTCTAAAGAGGCCGAGGTAAAGGCGGCCGATGAAAAAGCTTTTGAAGAGGGGTAGGCCGCCGTCTGCGACCAATACAAACACCAAGTCAACCAGGCTTGCAATCGAGGTTATTACCTTGGTTGGACGACGACACTCAACAAATTATCTGTGCTAATGGACTCCGACCTTCAAGACATCAATCAGCTTCAAGTGCCTTTCCCTCAAGAGCCTAAGGACTCTAGCGACGAAGATGATGCCGAGGACGGTGAAGCTGATGAAGTGGAGGAAGGGGCTGCCACTAATCCCAAGTCTTCCACCCTCAACGAGCATATAGACTTAACTCAAGATGAGGAGGATGGCTTGGTTTCCAAGGGCGTCTCTCCTAAACCAACCACCTCAGAGGCCGAGGTCTAATGCGCAGAAAGGAGTCTAGATCAGACTTAGCTAGAAATAGACACCGAAATAGTGGCCGAAAAGAATGCAACACCGCCATCCGAGGTCGAGAAATCACAGACCAATCCTAGTACTTAGGATATCTCATCTTTTCTTTGTACTATTTCTTCTTTTAGTTGTATTTTGTTTTGTCTGGACAATGTTTAGCTTCATATTTGGCTGTTGTGCCCCTTTTGTAATTGAACAAGTAATCTTTTTTGAATGCAAGTCTCCTCATTTCTTCTAAGTGTCTGAATGTTTATAGGCTTTACTACTTTCTTCAATACTTAGAATAATTTTGCATTTCTTCAAGTATACCTTTACCTGTATAATCTCCTTAGGATAAAGTACGTTGGATATATCTTCTTATTGTTTATCTCGGCCTTGGCTTAACACTTAAAAATATTGTAAAATATTTTTACAAGTGTTGTTTCTTTAAACTTGTCACTTCACTCTCACTTACTATTTTCTATCAAGACTTCTGTTTTCTATCAAGTTTGGCAACCTGGCCATATCAGCAAGTACGTATGTCAGGTACTTCTTTCAATATTACCTCGGCTTAACTTCAACTTATAAATTTTTCTGAAAATTTCAACAAGTTCCAAGCACTTTAAACTTTTACTTATCATTCTCCAGCTCCTTGCCCTCTAATGTATACCTAAGTTTCACTTTTGTTCACATTAAGCACGTATAGTCTTTCGCCAAAGTCAGATTCAAACAAAGACTAGCCGAGGTTCTCAACCTTGGTTTCTCTATTAATCTAACTGAAATGCACTTAGTTTCATTCTAAGCTTAATTTTGCCGACATGGCAAGTCTAAGTTAATCCAACTTACTTCAACTGCATTATATACAAGTATAATTTCATCTCTGCCATATAATGAGTCTAAGTTATTCGTCATGTTTCACTCAGAAATATTGCCAACTTAGTTCAACTCTATTATATGCAAGTATAATTTAACTCTGTCATATAATAAGTCTAAGTTATTTGTCATGTTTCAATCAGAAACATCGCCAACTTAGTTCAACTAAGTTATTCGTCATGTTTCAATCAGAAACATCGCTAACTTAGTTCAACTCTATTATATGCAAGTATAATTCAACTTTGCCATATAATAAGTCTAAGTTATTCGTCATGTTTCAATCAGAAACATCGCCAACTTAGTTCAACTCTATTATATGCAAGTATAATTTCAGAAACATCGCCAACTTAGTTCAACTCTATTATATGCAAGTATAATTTAACTCTGTCATATAATAAGTCTAAGTTATTTGTCATGTTTCAATCA
>NW_021025323.1:1476639-1549217 GCF_004153795.1 Camellia sinensis | reverse complement strand
ATGAGGTAAGGAGGAGGTAGAGATGGTATTAAAAAAATAGTGAAGGATTAGAAATTTTTTTATTTTTTATATATTAAGCTTTATTTTTTTGAATATTAATATTTAATTTTTTTATTTTATATTTATTTTATATGAAAATAATTTAACAATCCCTACACTAACAACTATCATCAAAACAAATGCAATTTTACTTTATCTTCTTACTATCAATCCCCTCACTATGAATCTCCTCCATTCTACCTCTGAAAACAAACGGAGCCGTATAGTTATATTAGATGTTTATGTCGTTTTCAATTTTTTGTTTTACTCTATTTGATAGACTCTTGATTTAGTCTTATGCGATGATGATTTTAAACTTTGGTGTCAAGACTTTGGTTTTTAGATTATATTTTATTTCTAATTCTACTTCAATAAAAGCTTAAACACTTACGATTTATTAATTCTTTTGTTTGTATTTTTGTGAATGGTTGGATTGGATATTGAAGTAATATATAAATGGCTAATTCAATATTTTTATATAAATCATTTACTATACCACAAATTTAAGAAGTAAATCAAATTTGAAAGGTCATAAATCGAAAACTGTACTGAGCCGAACCATTTGAATTGGTGCAGTTTGGTGTGGTTTAGGAATTGGTCTGTATCGGTTCTCAATATAATAGAATCAACATTATTAGTTTGGTATAAATTTCATCTAAACACAGATCGTTCCGAACCGATTACATCCCTACTTCTTGTGAAAAAAATAAAAGAAATGGGCAGTAGACTATTAAAGCAACCTTGGTAAAAGGATAAATTATAGGGATTATTACATCCCAGTAATGTCAGAAAATATATATATATATACAAATTCATGAAAAGATTTACAAATTTAATTACTATTACTATTTATAAAGTTTCTTATTGATTTATAATTATTTTTTTAACATTCCCCTAATGTGATATTTCTCCTAAATTATATTAACACCTTTTGAAGTTTAAATTTAATATAGATCTCCCCTCTACCTTGCATAAATTACGCTGCAATCCCCGTAAGTGTCTAATTTGTGACTTGAGTTAACATAAAATTTAAAATCACCTTGTTAGCCTCACACTCTAAAATAAAATTACTTAATTATCCCAATCCAATAGCAGAATCTTCTTTCCCAACCCACTCTCTCATCCGCATCCTTCACGGAAAATTAATAGGTACTACCTGAGTATCACGTGTCCATACTCCTGACCACATCATCTCATGTTCCTCAATTACACAATACAAAATCATAATACCCCACTTCTCCACCAATCAAAATACAATGGAGCACCACATGGTCGTGCTCTGAGAGTATTCAATAATTACCCATCCTTTATATCGTCCACCATAACCAACCAAAACCTATCCCATTTGTGTCATTGCTACCAAATCCATAACCACCCCTCCACACCATCCATGTTTGTCACTACCATAACCATTGACCATATCCCCACCACAACACCAACGTCTATCTCCACCACATCCACCAATGTCCACCCAAATCATGTCGGCGTTATCGATGCTCCTCTCATCGATTCTCTTTGCCCGATCTCCTGTGAAGGTCGATGTGAATGCTCCTTATCCTGTCATGCTGAGGAACTGCAGGGATTGTTTTCTGCCTTCCTTTCTGGGCATCGTTCTTTGCCGCTGGAATCGGCATGTCCTTCAATGGAAACGGTGGCTGCATGAGGTTGTTCTGCATCATGAAGTTGACAACCGATAGCAGGTCTGCCAACTTGTTTGCCATCCCCTTTATCTCGCTGTCCGTCCTCAAGCGTCTATCTTTTCATGCCTAGAGGTCTCTTTCGTTGTAGTACTTGCCTTGGCCTGCCTTCTTTGGCACGTCTCCCTCTTGGCCGATGTCCTTTTCCTTGGGATTCTGCTCTCGGGGTTTTTCATTACAGTTCTCCTCCTCCATGTTGGGATCAGTGTGTTTACCACTCCCACTAGGGATGTCATTCCCAATCTTCTCTTTCTGCTCGTCGTTGGCCATCTATTCTTCTTACGATTCCCCCAGACGGCGCTAAATTGTGGGTGCTGATTTTCGACCACACTGCCAAACTGGAGAGCACAAGCAGAATAGATCACGCTGGAATGACCTGTCACATAAAGATAAGACTACAGCGGTGGTTCGTCCACCCGGGGGCACTCCGACGATCAAGTCAATACTCAGTTATCTCTCAAAGATAGGAAACAATGCTTAACTCACTAGCCAGAATACAAAAAGCGTACCTTAGACCCACGATGGTGCCTTATTTTTATAGCCAGCACTAACCTGATCCCTGTAAAAGCTTAGCTTCAATAGACTCTGGCTCAATGCTCATCTTGGACTCCTAGCCAGATAGAGATAAACTCCCTAAGAGTTTTATTTTTATTCAGGCTGAGGTCCTTCCCCATTCTAGGACTCTTGTCCCTTATCCGCTCATCTCAAACTTCGATATCTCTGCAGATAACCTCGATTTAGCCGAGATCACCTCGGCAACATGTCTAAGACACGTGGCACCTCGACTGATACTCCATTGCCACCTTGGCCACATGTTATCATTTATAAAATATGTCCCCACATATACAAATGGCTAATTCAATATTTTTATATAAATTATTTACTATACTACAAATTTAAGAATTAACTCAAATTTGAAAGGTCATAAACAGAAAATCGCACTGAGTCGAACCATTTGAATTGGTGCAGTTTGGTGTGGTTTAGGAAAAAATTTGGCTTGTATCAATTATCAATATAATAGAATCAACATTATCAGTTTGGTGTAAATTTCAACTGAATACCGACCGTCCCAAACTGATTACACCCCTACTTCTTGTGAAAAAAACAAAAGAAATGGGCAGTACACTATTAAAGAAACCTTGGTAAAAGGATAAATTATAGGGGTTATTACATCCCAGTAATGTCAGAAAAAATATATATACAAATTCATGAAAAGATTTACAAATTTAATTACTATTACTATTTATAAAGTTTCTTATTGATTTATAATTATTTTTTAACATTCCCCTAATGTGATATTTCTCCTAAATTATATTAACACCTTTTGAAGTTTAAATTTAATATAGATCTCCCCTCTACCTTGCATAAATTACGCTGCAATCCCCGTAAGTGTCTAAATTGTTAACTAATAAGGTAATTTTAAAGGCAGAAGGTTGTAATGTAGGATTTTAGGGGTAAACATGGCATTTTCAAAATAATAATTGATGACAAAAGCAAAATATGTTAGTTGAATCAACGGTCAATTAACAGAGCGGGAGTTTTGTAATGTGACTATAAATCTCTGGGAGGAGATGTAATCTCAGGGGATGTCAATATAATTTATCCTTGCTAACATTTAGCATTTTGACACTGTAGCAATGTCAAAATTTGGCTTTGACTATCCATTGTAGCATTTTAGCAATAGAGATGCTCCTAGTTCTGGGACCATCAGTTAAAAAGAAACCATCAAGGTGCCTTTAATTTACAAAATGGCCTTTGTCGTCTCATTCTTGTCCAGATGAAATCTGGAAAAGTTTTAAGGCAACACCGTGTTTAGTTAGTGTTGCCTATCATTTGCACATCCACACTAGCTCGTTAATTCATGGTGTAGCGATTGTTGGAGAAATACTGATTTCACCTGAGGAGTGAATCGATTTGGAACAGACACTAATGAAATGTGCTGTGATTCTTGAACTATTTTGCAGGCTGCTTTCGCTGCCTTGGAGGAATTGCACATTTGCAACTTGCCTAACATAACAGAGATTTGGGGGAAGCAATTACTCCCAGTTCCCAAAACAGACGCACGGTCCTTCGAAAAATTGGCTGTCGTGAATGCCACTTGGTGTGAAAGACTGGTGAATGTGATTCCTTCGAGTATGCTTCCATGGTTAAAAAATCTAAAATCAATTTATGTAAAAGGTTGTCCAGAGATAGAAGTGATAGTCTCGAAGAAAGCAAATGCAACTGTCAGTGGCGATATCGTTAGTTTTCCTGAACTAAGTTCTCTGTCAATTGACAAATTGTATAAGCTCAAAAGTTTCTGCAGCAGCTCTACAAGTTCGGAAGCACAACCATTGTTTAATGACCAGGTACAGATGTCCTAACTCTTTTAATTAACCATGGCCATCAGAAAGCACAAGAAAAAGGATTTCTATTCCAGTGAAAATATTTGTTTTGAGTTTATATCTGTACTTGATACAAGTCCTAATATTGTACGTAAGTGATTGTACCACACCTTGGGGTCATTGTGAGTCCTACTCTTGTATTTATAGCGTTCATTCAGTCCGCTCATTCACAAAAAACTAGAGAATTGATCTATGATAATAGCAACATGATTTTAATATATTTAAAAAAAAAATGAATAGTAATATTTCTTTTTAAAAAAATAAACCTTTTTTTTTTTTAAAGGCATACAATAAAATCATGTGGTTAAGATTAACGAAAAAATCTAAATTTTTTTGTAAATGAATTACACACATGGGGGCCAAAATGAAATTACATTTGCCGAATTTTGAATGGAAAAATATCATGTGTAAAACTAAAGGGATCAAGGTAAAATTCAAACAAACTATAGGAACCACCGGTGTAATAAATAAAATATGTTGTACCTGTGGTCCTATAGTTTGTTTGAATTTCAATTTGGTCTCTCTAATTTTGTATGTAATTTTTTTCTGTTTAAAATGTTGACGGTGTAAAATGGAGGAATTACATTACAACAAAATTGCAATCTCTTATAGCTTGACCTTTTTCTTTTCACTTTTTAAATATGTTGTTTGATAGTGATATCTAGGAGTTTCTAAATATTTTTTTAACAATAATGTAATAAACCTCGCAGGTTGTATTCCCTGTTTTGGAGGATTTGTTCATAAACAGAGTACGAAACATAACAAATATATGGGATAAATTGCACTCAAGAGAGTCGTTTTGTTCTTTGAGGCGCATGATGATCGAGGATTGTGAAAAATTGGTGAATATTGTTCCGTCTTATATGCTTCCACAGTTGCGAAATCTTGAAGTACTCAATCTTTATAGCTGTCTAAAGATGTTAGCGATAGTCTCAGAGGAAGAGGGAAAAGAAAAAGATGTTAATGAAAATACCATTTTGTTCCCTGAATTAACTACTTTGAATCTTAAAAGGTTGGACAACCTCAAAACTTTCTACACACAACCCTTCCTTAACCACCAGGTATGAACTGAATGTACTTCAACTCTTTTTTATAGTTATGCTATGTTTTATGATAGACCAATCCTATTATTCCACCCGATGACTCATACAATACCCATTACAGATTACTGGAAAATTATTAATAATCTCAAATTATCTCATACTTATCAACTAAAGTCTCAACAAAATGTCATTTGTCAAAACTTAAAGCAGACTTTTTCCTCGCCGTTTCCAATTTTACGCTGAGCAAAGCTCATACATTTTTTTTTCTTCCTATAATAGAAAATAATTTTATCCACAATCATACTAAAAAATATGGCCTATAATCTTATTTGTTATCCATTTTTCACACTTCATGACACAGGGTAAATGAATCTCATGTCATTTATTAATGTGGGTCCTATTGTCTAAAAAACTATTAGGTGCTCTCGGAATATCATGTATCCATATTCTTTAATCAATCATCATTCACCATTTCTCTTGATGTTCCTCAATTACTCATCACAAAATTATAATATTTCATATTCTTCACCAATCATGATACCATAAAGCACCACGTGACCATACTCTCAGAATACTCAATAATCACCCTGTCTAGAAAATTATTAGGCATCTCCGGAGTACTACGTTATGTCTAGAGTAAGAAAATAGAATTAGAAAAAAAATATTATGTATACTCTTTTTCTTGTATTAAATGTATAGTACATCCAGCACATGTCATCCCTTGATCCATTGGTGATGAAGTGGAATTTTGGCTCGTCTAATATCACAAAACATGAATCACCATCATCACCGAGGTTCAATTCCAATCAGCAAATTATCCTACTTCATTAAGTTACTAAACAATATGACAAAATAAATTTTGACAGGTTGCACTCTCAAAGTTGAAAAATCTCTGTCTCGATCAATATTTGCAGCAATGACTACTGAAAGGAAAGGTAACCATGAAATGTTATGAATTTTAATTTGCAGAATTTCTTTCTCAATGAGATTTATGGTGAATTACTTTTTTCATTTGACATTTTTTTTTTATTTTAAAAATCATGGAATAATATGAAATTGAACTTCCTATATTATTTTATTTCCTTGTACATCATTTTCCTTTTATTTGGGAATGTGCAATTATGAATGAATTGAAAATGATGATAAGGAAATTGAGCAGGACAAACAGCGACTTCTGAAAGGAAAGATAATCATAAAATGTTACGAATTCTAATTAGCATAATTTCTTCCTTAGCCAGATTTATGGTGAATTAATTTTTTTTTTAAATCTTGGAATAATATGAAACTAATCTTATATATTTTTACTTCCTTGTATGTCACTTTCCTTTTATTTAGGAATGTGAAATTATGAATGAAAACAATGATAAGGAAACTGAGCAGGACAAAAGACGGCGTTTGAAAGGAAAGGTAACTATGAAATGTTACGAATTTTAATTTGTATAATTATTACCGCAACCAGATTTATGATGAATTACTTTATTTTATGTGATATTTTTTTTTTTATAATCTTGGAATAATATGAGACTAACTTCCTATATATTTTTGTTTTCTTGTATGCGGCTTTCATTTTATTTAGAAATTCCGCAATTATGAATGAAAATGATGATGATAAAGAAACTGAGAAGGCAAACAAACATTTCTCCAACTTTTGGCTACATCTATGACTGATGGTAAAATAGCATGCGGCAAACAGTAAAGTAAGTTGATCATCCTTCATGATTATTACGAGGAATGTTACTGACTAAGAAACAACACACTCAATAAATAAATAAAATCAAGGGAAAAAAATGTGTAGCTTTGATTCATGAAGTGTAGGATTTTCAATACAAATGTTAGATCATAACCACTTTTTTTTTGTGTGTGAATATATTTGTGTTTGATTTCTTTGCCTGTAGCATTAGTCCTATTATTATTGATGGAATTGGCTTCCCTCCATCCACTTTTTGGACAGGAGCGTACAATTTAGTATATTGTGGGCTCATTTTTGGTCTATCTTAATAATTTGAATCATGCAACTTTTAGTGTCATCAGATTGCATTATTCATAAATAAATAAAAAAAAAAATTAGGTTGATTTGATATTGATAGTCACATGTTTCAATCAAATTTGTCTTTAAAAAATGAATTGCAAGTATAATTTCGCAAAAAATAGACCATCTATATTTTTAAGACAAATGTGATTCAAACATGTTTGTACTAATTTCTAATCAATCTAATTTTTTTTTAAAAAAAATTCACCAAAGACGAAAATAAGCTAGCAAAAAGCCAAAAAAAAATCCAAACACCCACAATATCATAAAATTATAAAATTATGAAGAATGTGTTAGCATAATGGGTATTGCTGTAGCTACATTGTAATCAATGGTTCAATTGAACCCACTGAAATGTTAGACATAATCCATGTTAATTCAATGTTAATACTTGTTGGTATTTTTCCATAATAATATATGAAAAATATATAAAATAAATTAAATAGAAATGACAAAATAATTTTTTTTTAATATTTAAAGAATGAAATACAAAATAAAATACATAACTAAAAATACAGAAATGAATTAGATTACATTACTAATAGAATAAATTATTAGCATTGATAACTAAAGATTAAAACTCATCTTTGTAAACTAAATTTTTGAAAAAATTAGAATAAATGATAAGAAAAGAAGCAAATTGAAACCTGCATTAGACAGTTTCCTTAAAACAGATTCACCACCTCTAGATGGATGCTGGAGGTACGATGTCATCCGTCTCCCAAGATACGTCGGTCGAAACTAGCTAATTCAAAAGCACTTTCTGAATAGTTTCGTTGAACTTGACAATGGTTGCACCCTTTCTAATAAGAACCAAAAAAGGAGGCTAGCAAAAGAAGATAAGAAACATTTTCTTTGGTGAAAGAAACATCTGCAACTTTTTATCTCAAAACACCATCTCATTTTCTATCACAAAACTTCTCTAAAAAACACCTACTAAGTTGGAGGAGAAAGGCATCTATTTATACTAGTAGGGGAGAGCCTTAGCCATGAAGGCTAACATCAATATGGTCATCAAATGTCATCAACTTTAGCCATTAGGGCTAGACTTACAAAGGTTCAAAACTCCAAAACTATTATTTCAATCATAATGTGTATATAATGTATAAGTTTTGAGAATTAAACTATATGGGTTGCAAAATGGAAACGGGTGTTGGGTCACAACCTGATCCAAGCCCAATCTCAAACACATGCACAAACTAAGCCCAACATAGCTTAGCCCAAAGCTCAAGATCAAGTCTTTGGGGTGTCCTAAAAAAGTACACTTTTTGTCTTTTTACAAAAAGATGTGCAGAAAAGTAGAGAGGTGATGTGATGGAAAAAGGATAAAAAGATAAAAAGATGGATTATATAGGTTATGCCAAACGAGACCTAAGTCTAATACCAAACCAAACACATGCACAAGTACAAGTCTAGGCCTAGTCCAAAAGACTAAACCCAAATCTAAACCCAACTTTATTGATATTCACTTTATGAGACAATTCTCATTCACAATAATGGTTTCGACTCATTATTTTTGTATTGTAATCTTCTCATTTAAGATAATACAAAACTGCTCAGATCCACCTCAATCGGCGGTTGAGTCCCACTTTAATTTTGAATTAAAATTGCCGAAAAATCATTATTTTTCAACAATACTTTGTAATTTCATGACATAAATTTAAAAAACTAAGTGATATTTGGAAATTTCATTAAAATGACCCCACTAAATTATATTATTTTATGAGAATGACAACTTTTAACATAAAAAAATATTGAATTTTTTTTCTTTCTAAAATATGATTCATATTCGAAACTTAGTTGAAAATCAAAAACAAAATGATATATTTCTAGCCTTTTACATTTTTAGTTATTTTTTTAGTACATTAATACTCGTGTAATGTATTTTGATTATTAATTGACCCCACTAGCAATAAATACTAGCTCCGCCATTGATAATGGGTCACACTTTTAATAAAATTAACAAAGAGAACAGCAAATGAAAATACTTTTAGTGGGTCACACTTTATGTTTTCTTGAATGATTAAAATTAATTTTTTTCTCCGATTATGAATCTCCATGCATCCTGCACATATTTGATGAGAGGAAAATTCATATTTTGTTGTACATTTACAGCATCAACAGTTTGCATTGAAGTTTTGGGCAAGCACAAATTTGCTGGGGAGTGTAGAACGCTGGACTACCTTGTGCACAAATTTGCTGGTTTCTCTATTTGGCCAATAAGAAAGGTGAATGTTTTCTAATATTTTTCATTTGTATATATTTTTAGCCACAATGGTTTAGTTTTATAGCTTCCATTGTGAGCTTGATTTCACATTCCATTGTTTATGAACAACTTCTTGAGTGTGCATGCAACTTGAAAAAACTATTTAGCTACCCACAACTGTAATGATATGTATGTGATTGTGTACCCTATTTGGCATAACCTATATAAGTGCACTTATTTAGATAAGTGCACTTATTTAGATCACATCACATTTCTACTTTTCTGCACATCTTTTTGTAAAAAGTCAAAAAATATACTTATTTAGATTATCCCAAATACTCGATTTGTGAGTGGATTTGTGTATATGATTTTGGATGCTTGGTATGCTAATTATTAAGGGATGTACATTTGTGTTGTATTTGGATCATGAATTTCGATAGAAATTTGAAAAAGAAAAAAAAAATGGCACTGAAATATAGGTAGAATATAACTATATTTCATTCACATTTTACTCATATTTTCTCTCACTTTCCAAATCTATATCCAAATTCATAATCTAAACACAATCTTGGAGTGCATTGCATGGGAAATATTATGAGAGCAGTTTATGTCCTATTTGCGTTTTGATTGTATCTGTCTAATTTTGTTTTTTCGACCATAATTGGATCGGTTAAGAAAATTCGATTCGATTAATTAATACTTCCATTTAGGTAGATGATTTATGAAAAAAAGTTAAATTAATTGAATAATTATAATTACATGATTTCATACAATGTTTTAAAAACCGGACCGGTGAGCGAACCGGAAAAGGAATCGGGTGGACGGGTCACCGGTTCAACCGTCGGGTTGAACCGGAATCAAACCATGACGTAATAAATATATTAAAATTATATTTAAATAAAAATATAAGTAATAAAATTATAAATTAAAAATATTAAAAATATTAAATTATCTTAAATATTTGTCCTAATATTTTTTTTACTGAAAAATATAATAATATATTTTAAAATATTATTAATTTCAATTTTGGAAGATGAAATCAAATATTTAATATTCCCTCCATATGATTTTAATTTAAATAATTTGATTGAAAGGAGAGCAAAAATTTTGGAGAGATATCAAAATTTCAATATTCCCTCCAATACATTTGATTGAATCCCACATGGATTTCTTGAGTTTTTTTGAAAGAGTTTTTTTCTTCTAAATAGGTGAAGAGTTTCACAATAATTTCATCAAGCTCTTAATGGGATTCCTCACAAGAGGAGACCCTTGAAAAAGAGTTTCAAAACCATGATTTTCAAAACCATGATTTCATATATATATATATATATTACAAAAATAGTACAATACATATGATTTTAATAAAAAAATTGTTGTACATTTTCTTAAAAGACAAATATGTTGAAATCTTATGGGTACAATCAATCTAATTTTATTTTTATTTTTTTTATTAATAAAGGAAAATGCTAGAAGCAGCCCTTAGGGCTGTTGTTAATGTTGCAAAATGTGTAAAAATTATATTAAAATGTGTATAAGTTGTATAATTATATGGGTTTGGTTTTTCTGAAGTTATCATCTCGACTTGAGAGAGTGTTTGAGCTTTGATAAGTCCATTTTGGGACCGATTTCGGTAATCTAAATTGTTCACACTTTAAAACTCGTTGGGTAGAATATTCATACAAAATATCAAGATGATTGGACATCGATAGCAATATGTTTGAACAATATTTGTTTTAAAAAATGAATGACAAATATAATTTCAAAAATAGCCATTAATTGTTTTGTAATGCAAATTTGATTCAAACATATAACTATTGATATCCAATCATCTTAAATTTTGGCATGAATATTCTACTCAACAAGTTGTAAAAAGTGAATGGTTCAGATCACTTAATCGGTCAAAAAATAGGCCTGCTAAGCCCAAACACTCTCTAGAAGATGAATTTATAGCATGCGAATTACTTAGATAAAAGTTACTTAGATACAAATATTATGGCCTTAGGGCTACAAGTTTTAAGACTTTAGTCTGGTTACAATAAAGGTGGATTTTTTTACCTAACATATATATAGCCCTTGGCTTGCAAAAAGTTTAACCAAAAAAATCACGCCTCATGCTCCAAAAAGATCTTGCATGCCTTCATCTCAACAGAGGCACACCATCAGTACTTGAAAAGTTGTTTCCACACAGGGATAAGTATAAAGCCTAGCAGAAATAATCTAAATAATGTGCATGAAGTTTAACAATATCGTGATGTACAATCACGTGAAATGCCATGCCAAAATTTAAGTTTTCTCATTTTGAAATTCTCATGTCATGCACTTGTTGACAGAATCGAAATCCACCAATTAATCAATTGATAAAACAAGGGTAGTAAATACGACACTGGTAATCTCTAGGCTACTGTCTCCAAGTAGGCTCTCAAAGTACTACAAAAACCACATTATAGGCTCCTAACTAAAAGGAACTTGGTACCTACTCTGCGCGTGTTTTGGGATCTCAAGCCAATTTAATTTACAATCAACTATACCCCCTAACCGAACTTATTACCAAGGTATTTACCCCATTAACTCAACACATTTATAGTATTTTCAATGAATCAATTTCGAAAGCCAATTTCTCAAATCTAATGCAAAAATTAAATCATGAGATTATGTAATGATCAATGTTATGCATGAAATTATAAATGTTTCAATTTACCTAATTCGCATGTGAGTTTTACAACAATTAATACAACCCTCGCCAAAACAATTATCTTTATTCAAAATTTAAATTCCAAGAGACAATAAATAGTGCATAATCTCATATCTTCAATGGATTGAAAATATGAGTAACAATCAAATGTTTCAACGTCCTCTTTCCCAACTAAACCAAGATTCATAGGGCTTGTTTAGTTTGTGTTTGTAGAGTAGTTTTTGAAATAAAAAATACGAAAATTTATTTGGTTTGCCTTTTTTCAGAAATAGTTTTGGAAAATTATTTTGGAGAGAGAGTTTTAAAAAAAGTGATTGATTTGATGTGTATGAGAGAGAGTGTGATTCTGGACTGTAGGTAACCAAACAAAATTTTGAGATTTTTTTTTGGAAAAATTTGTTTAGTTTGATTACCCTTGAAAATTTATTTGTAGAAAATTTTTTTCAAATTTTTTTCTGAAAAACAAACCAAACAATAATGTTTCCAAAATTTTTAGGAATTCTCAACAACCAATTATTTATCCAAACTCAACGCAATCTAGGGATTTGACAAAATTAAGGGAATTCTCATTTAAAGATGATTTTTTCTCAAAGATCATAGAATTTTACAACAACTATTCTCAAACATTAAGGGCTTGTTTGGTAACTATTCCGTTTTCAGTTTTTAGTTTATATTTACAAAAATTTAAAAACCTGTCATAAAAACTTGTTTGATAATTTTTTTGATTTATAAATGGTTGTCTCAATTTATAAATTTGAGGAAAAAATGTAAACTCAAAAAATGAGTTACGTTTTCAGTTTTTAATTTTTTTTCCAATTAGTTTTTTTTTTTCAAATAATTTTTTTTGTCAATTATTATTTTTTCAATTAATTTTTTTTTCAATTAATTTTTTTCAATTATTTTTTTAATTAATTTTTTTGTCATTTTTTTTTCAAATATTTTTGTATCAATTATTTTTTTAATTAATTTTTTTAATTTTTTTCAATTAATTTTTTTTTTCAAATATTTTTTTTTCAATTAATTTTTTTTCCCAATTAATTTTTTTTAATGATTTTTTTAATTAATTTTTTTTTAATTATAATGTGTGTGATCCCATTGTCATAAATAATAAATATAAATATAAATATTTTAGACTTAAATAAGCATATTTTTTAGTTTATGTTTTAAATTTTTTTTAAATATTTTGTTCAAATCAAATGCGTTTATAATTTATGTTTTTTTAAAAATAAACAAAAACCAGTTTATAAAATTTTTGTAAACATAAACAAAAAACGTAAATGTTACCAAACGCTACCTAAAATCCTTGAAATTTTTTGATGAATTTCCCTTTTTAATGCATTAAATACAAATATAAATAAAACCTTAATTTCCAATAGAGCTCAAATTGCCAAAATAACAAATAATAAAGGTAAAACACATACATAATATTTAGAAAATTTCAACCTCAAGCTCTAAGAGAATAAAGAGAGAAAAATCTAAAAAACCAACATCGTCGAAAATCAAGCTCCACCTGTCAAAATGATCCACTCAAGATGCTCATCAAAATGACCTCAAGAACTAATAGGGTCCAAAAATCAATGGATTTTGGTGGATGGAGGAATTATGTGGGTTGGTGAGATTTTTTTAGAGGGAGATGAGAGAAAAGAGAAAAAGAAAAAATGAAATGTGGAGAGAGAGAGAGAGAGAGAGAAAAGTAAAAAGAGAGGGAGAGAGAAGGGGCGGGCCTTATATAGACGTGCAGTCCGCTCATCAGATTTCAACAAAAATGGGTTCAAAATTTGAGGCTGTCTAGACCTGGCCGCATGTGCGGAGCCCCTCTGCCATACGTGCGGTTTATTACAGGTCGAAAATCCGGTTTCCTCACCTTTACTGATGTGCGCACAATACTCCATAATTCTGGGATTAAAACAGATAGTTTGAAAATTTAGAAAGTGGTGATTTAGAGCACTAAATTTGAAGTTTTAAAAACATTATTAATGAGGTGGTAATGTAAAGAAAAAAAAATAAAACGAAACAAAGGCCAAACTATTACATTAGTGGTGGGGTTCACATGATGTCACATCATTAGTGATGCATTAGTGGTGCTAAATTAATGGTATGAAACATTTTTCAATTTAGAATTCAAGTTGGTTTCAAAACCTGATACGTCACATTTATCTTAAAAAATTCTAATATCGGGCACTTTAAACCAAAAATAAAAATACACGAAAAAGAAAATAATAAAATTAGTACATTTTCAAATTTTTGTATATTTTTTGAATTTGTTTGTTTAATAATATTTTACAAATATTTTATTTTTTAGATGTAACTAACTAAGTTTAATGTATCTAAAAGTAAAAAAATTAGGGGAACCTACATGCTGGTCCTAATAGTTAGACTTATTGTCCAATAAGTCTTGTGAGAACTAATGGAGTTTTTCATCAAATACTATTGAAAACGTCACTAATTGTTAATTTTCAGTGACAATTTGAAAATTTTGTAACAAAATATCACTAGTTATAAGTTTTAGCAATAGTTTCAAAAATCATTAAAAAAAAAGTTACTAATTTTTAATTTTTAGGTACAGTTTGTAAAATTCGTTATAAAAAAAGTCACTAATTAAAAGTTTCAGCGACAATTTATAAAAACCGTAACAAAAAAAGTTATTCTTGCCAATTTTTAGTGACATATACAAAAAATTATCACAAAAAGATTATTTTTAATGATGATTTAGTGGGCCTTTAGCGGGTCCACAAGCCAAGCCGAACTTCAAAATAATGGTCGAAACCCAAGTCCAAGTCTAGGGTCTCAAGCTGGGCTCGGGCTTGGCCCAAACGGGCCTAAACGGTAACGTACTCCTCCACTTGGGTTTGAGTTGAGAATGTCATGTTAGGAGGTCAATTGACTGGAGTGAAGTCGAGTTTGCCACTGGGTTGATGGATGTGGATGATTTACTGGTCATTATGGTCATGCGGGAGAACCCCAAGGCATGCTGTGTATTGGTATTGAAAGGTACTTCATCGTTCACTAAAGAGGGTAATCCATATACAATTATTCTTGTTTTGTGCTGTTATTGTAGCTTCATATGCAACATTGGTGGTAGGTATAATTTGTTTTTAGATAAGCCAGATCAAAGCCTTTCATTTAAACCCTACACCAAAAGTAAAGGTTGAACGTTTTGACGCCATGCTGTAAGCAGTACTTTAAATTAGAGTATGAAGATTCCCTAATCAAATATATGCCTTAACATATATGTATATGAAAAATGCTTGGGAGCACTAATTAGTGCTCCCACTAATTAGGGGGTAGTGGGTCCCGCCATTAATGATGTGATATTTTGGTCTTGGAGTTGTATTTTTTTTTTTTTTTTTTACTTTTTTAATGCATTAGTGCTATTAGTGGTGATGTTTTTAGTGGGATGAATCATTGTTGTATATATATATATATTTTCAGATGATGCTTTTAGTATTTCTAATCATGGTGATTGTGTTGTGTGTATAGTAAATTTCAGCTAAGTCCTTAAAATACCTCAAAATACAACCAATAGTGAAATAGTATTTGTGTTGAAATTAATGCTTCACAAAACAAGGTAAATGTTTGTTTCCTGTTTTGAGTAGTTGAATTTGTGATGATTACATGGATGCCTGAATGTTCTATTTGTAAGCATATCATTTTGTGGGCCGATTTATCTTGAGACTCACAGTATCATTGGAATAAGAGAAAGTAATGTAAAGAATTTTGTGCCAAGAAAGGAATTGATGCATCCCATAATCAATGTTTGTCCCCTTTTGTGATTTAAAGAAATTTTGTAAGATTGAAAATAAAGGAATTGATTCATTTTGGTAATCTCATTTGTTCGGTAATCTCCATTTTTTCAAAAATTAAGTATTTTATTTTTTATTTTTAGCACGTTTTTTTTAATATTATATGTAATCTTTTAATTTTTAGATACAATTAAAAAATATAATATTTGTGAAAAAAAAAATTAAAAATATGAAAATTAATTACATTTTCATATTTTGTTATATTTAATGATTTTTTAAAAAAATTTTGTATAAATTTTATACTTTTTAAATATATAGAGATTACATGAATTTAAAAATATAAAAATATGAATTAAAAACTCAAAGAATTATTTTTGAAAACTCTAAACTAAGCAAAGTAAGTTTTTTCTGATTTACATTTCTCTTTCTTCTTTTTTGACTGTAAGTGGGATGTAAAGTAGAAATTGTTTGAAACATTTTAGATTACTTGTAGTTATTGTATTGGACCAAAGAGGATAAAGTTAGGAACGGTGGTAACGAAAAAAGAAAGAATTGTTCTTTGCCTCTACGCCTTTTGCTACAACAGAATAACCATGTATGGTTTTTGCTTTATCCTATGCGTTGATATCAAGCTAAGAATTTCAAAAATGGAGCAATTGTAATTCTAAAACTACTTCAGAATTCAAGTGTCATGACATCATGAAAGAATAAGGGAATTTTCTATTTTCAAGGAAACCATTGCCACTATTTTGTTTTTGTTTTTTTGGTTTTTTTGTCTTTGTTTTTTGTTTTTTGTCTCTCTCTCTCTCTCTCTCTTCTTCTTTTTTTTTTTTTATCAAAAAACTTCAATTACAAAGAATTGAAATCAAGGCACCCATTGCCACTTCATTTTTAACTTTGCGCACTTTACCTTGTGACTACTTGATTATCGTGAAGATATAGATTTCTATTCTCAACAAAATATGTAACTTTTTAATATGGGCAAATTATATAAATAGTCCCTATAGTTTGGTACTTGTGTCACTTTAGTTCCTGACTTTTTAATTGTGACACATTTGACCCTGAATTTTGAATCTTGTTTCAAATAAAGACAATTGAATATATAATTAAAATTTTCAATGGTAAAATTGTCAATTTGATAAAATATAAACTAATTTGACAAAAATAAATGTCAAACAAATATTTTTGAATTTTTAAAAATTATTTCAACCTAATAAAAATAAAATTATGTAGAATTGATAAATCTTTTAGACATTTATTTATTTTTTTTACCAAATTAATTTTTATTATGTGTTTGGATGATGATCATGTAAAATTAATTTTAAAAAATTAATCATGGAATTTTTATTAATTTTATATAATTTTATCATTGGTGGATAAAAATAATTTAAAAAAAATTAAAGATATATTTTTGACATTTATTTTTGTCAAATTAGTTTATATTTGATCAAATTGACGATTTTACCCTTGAAAAATCTAATAATATTTTCAATTGTCCTTATTTGGAACAAGATTCAAAATTCAAGGTCAAATGTGTCACAATTAAAAAGCCAGGGACCAAAGTGACACAAGTTTCAAACTATAGCGACTATTAGTGTAATTAACCCTTTTAATAAAGAAAGTGGCATATGTAACTTTTCCTCTTAAAAATGTTTCGAGATCACTTTGTGCCAGGGCCATTGCAGTTCTTACATTAACTTTCGAATTGGCAAATATGGGAGTATATTACTTTTTGGATAGGGTTAGCCTACCTCTCACTGTTGCATCTTGCAAGTAACTTGTTTTTCTCCATGGAAAGCTTAGTTTTATTTATTTCATTTTAAATGGAAGATCCAAAAAAATGGGCAGGACTTAGTTGAGTCAGAACTGAGCTTATTTTTTCCAATCAATTTTTTGGTCCACTATATATTTAAACGAAAGGTTGTCTAGGATTTGAGATTTTCACACATTGTAGGCATTGGCATCAGCGAGTTGATGTTTTCTTTGCTCATTGCGTCCTCACTGGTTCTCGGATTGCTTATTTAATTATGTTGGCTATTCTTTGCTTCTTTTGTCACGGTAAAGAGTTGATGTTTTTTCTACTCCTTGCCTCCTCATTTGGTCCTCAGATTGCTTATTTAATTCTGTTTGCCGTTCTTTGGTTCTTTTTTCTACAATCCTACAGAAGATGATCTTTCCACCAAATAACTGAAGTAGGGGGCTTTTGGTCGCTGTACTAGTCCATATTTTATCCTTATTGCTCAACTATGAAGCACAGGAACGGCTACAAGTACTGATACAGATATGATACAAGTACGTCGATACGATAAATTTTTTTTTTAAAAAAAAAGTAAGATACGTGGCTTGGTACGCTTGTTAAAAAATATTTATTTTTAATTTGGAGTAATGTAAAAATTGATTATGTTAGTGTATTATAATGTTACTGTCATATATAGCTGTCATACATTAGCATATATTATATAATGTTTATTGCTTTTGCTTTCGGTGCATTTGGCATCCTATGTACAACACTCTCCTCTCTATAAAAGAGAGTGAGCTTCTCCTTGTGTAATACAACATATCAATAACATCAATCATAATACATACAATTTATTCTCTCTGTAATTCTCTCTCTATCAATTTATCTTACATGGTATCAGAGCTATAAGATTTAGGTTTGTATTTTGTTTTCTCACCGGCGGGCAGCCGGCCGGTAACTTTGCCTTCGCTGCCCGCTGGAATTTTAGAAACAGAGGATGAACCAGAGGGTGAAACCAAGCCATGCCCTGTCTCTGTTTTCCCTCAACAACACGACCAAAATTCCATCTTCCTCTCTCTCTCAGTTCTAATTCTTCTTCACCAAGCAACCACCATGGCATAGAATGAGGAGCTTCCTCAATGGCGCCATCAACCCCACGCGAAGAGAGCGTCTACATAGCCAAGCTGGCCGAGCAAGCCGAGCGCTACGAAGAAATGGTGGAATTCATGGAAAAAGTCTCCTCCACCGTCGTCGCATCCGAGGAGCTCACAGTGGAGGAGTGCAACCTCCTCTCCGTCACCTACCAGAACGTGATCGGCGCTCGTCGTGCTTCGTGGCAGATCATCTCCTCGGTCGAGCAGAAGGAGGAGTCTCGCGGCAACGCCGACCATGTCTCCACCATCAAGGACTACAGGTCCAAGATTGAGAACGAGCTCTCTTCGATCTGCGACGGCATTCTCAAGCTTCTCGACACCAAGTTGATCCACCTCTACACCGCCGGAATCGATATCTACCTCATCGGCGACTCCGCCTCCATGGTTGTCCACGGCCACGACACCACCCCTCCGATCTCTCTCGACGAAATGCTCGTCCACTGTGAGGCACCTTCAAGAATCTCTGCTGGACCCAACAATTGCTGTCACCCAACACACCATTCCCACACACACGGTTTAAAGAGCGACAGCACCCACACATAACACACCACACACGGCATCAACCTCCCGGCACCTCTTTCTCTGCAACTCCCTCTCTCTAGCTCTCTCTCTCGGCAGAGGGTTGGAGTACCAAAAAAAAAAAAAAAAAAAAAAAAAAAAAAACTCCTAAAAAAACAAAGGAAAAAAAAAAAAAAACGACGATGACGACCACAATAACATCAGCAATAATAGCAAAAATAAAATATTTACCTAACCTCATCAATTTATAACTATTCAAAACTTATAGTCCAGTTTAATAAAAGTGTAATAAGACGATTGCTAAAGGCTTACATAAGTATTATAGTAAACTTCTAAATTAATTTTACTGAAAAATCAAACTTATAACAAAAACATAAAGGGAAATTATATTGATAGTCCTTGTATTTTTTTTTATAATTATTATTATTATTACTCCGGGTTCCGTCCCTCTCATCAACTTTCTTTTATTTTCTATCTCTATCTATATATATGTACATTCCAACCACTTTTGATTTTTCAACATTTTCTTTTATTTCATTCCAACAAAAAAAATAAAAATAAAAAATAAAAAAAAATAAAAAAAAACAAAAAAAAAAAAAAAAAAAAAACCTTTCTACCATTTTTTTTATTATTATTTTTTTTATAACATCTCCACTCTGTGTTGAGCTGCTCTGCTCCACTTTTTCAATCCCTTTGTTTCAAACTCAAATAGGTTTTTATCTTCACACCTATTTGAGTTTGAGGGGGGATTATACCTATATCATGGTGAGCATGGTTACACACCATGCGAACCACCCAAGCTGGTGAGCATGGTTATACACCATGGGAACCTCTCAAGCCACCCCATGGCGCACTCCCTAAGTCGGCTCCTTGGTGCACCACCACAAGCTTCTACAACGGTCCGGCATGACCCCATAAACTGTCCCGCCATTGATTCCGGTTAGCTTTTACACCGGTCCGGCATGACCCCATAAACTGTCCCGACATTGATTCCGGTCAGCTTTTACACCGGTCCGGCATGACCCCATAAACTGTCCCGACATTGATTCCGGTCAGCTTTTACATCGGTCCGACATGACCCCGTAAACTGTCCCGACATTTATTCCGGTTAGCTTCTACAACAACGGTCTGACACGATCACACAGTGTCTGCTACATCGGTCCGGCATGACCTCGTAAACTGTCCTGCTACAACGGTCCGACACGACCATACCGTGTCTTCAACAATAATTTGACACAACCATACAGTGTCTCCTATCCTATTTTATTTTACTTTCCTGTTTTGTTACTCTCTCCAAACTCAAGTTGGTTAATACCTATCCTCCTTGAGTTTGAGGGGGGCTGTTAGTGTATTATAATGTTACTGTCATATATAGCTGTCATACATTAGCATATATTATATAATGTTTATTGCTTTTGCTTTCGGTGCATTTGGCATCCTATGTACAACACTCTCCTCTCTATAAAAGAGAGTGAGCTTCTCCTTGTGTAATACAACATATCAATAACATCAATCACAATACATCTCATTTATTCACTTACTTTCTCTCTCTCTCAATTTATCTTTCAGATTAAATGGTTAATTTGTTAAGATCCAATCTACAATTGATATTTAAAGTCACAAGTAAAAGTATAAACCAAAATTAAATGTCATAATATTAAATAATGTACAAACTATAGTTTCATTTTAAAATCATGTTAAGCATAAAATTAAAAATAAAAATAAAAAGTCTAGTGAAAGGAATTTTATCTTTGTAATAGAAAAAAATATTGTTTAGATTGAGATACGATACAATTTGGGTATATGCTAGGTATGTTTGAGTATATCCAAAAAAATAAAATTGAGGTAGGTGTGTCAAGTAATATATTCAATGGAAATGTGTTTATTATATGTGTTTGACACCTCTCAATGAGACTACCCAATAAAGAAACAAATGACGGTATGTAGGATGTAAATTTGGCCTGGGCCAGCTTGACCCGACCCATGTCGGGCCTCGCGAGCTCTTGTCAAAATTTGAGAAGAGCCGAGCAGGCCCATGGGTCAGAAAATTAGGCTCAGGCCCAAGGGTATTCGAGCCTTAGGCGGATCGGTGGGTCGAACCTTGGGCTGGGGTCTGGGCTCGGGCTTGGACGCGATTTGGGTGGACTTGAATAATTTTTTTTTTATTTTTTTAATTTTTTCTACCTAAATTTTATTATTGTCCATTTAAAAATGCATTGGGTCTCGGTCGGGCCAGGTCTTGAGTGAGCCTTAAACGGGCCCATATGCCAGACTGAACTTCAAAATGATGGCCCAAACCCAAGTTCAAGCCCAGGCTGGGTTCGGACTCAGCCCAAACGGGCCTAAACAGTAAGGTAGTCCTCCGCTTGGGTTTGAGTTGAGAATGTCATGTGAGGAGGTCAATTGACTGGAGTGAAGTCGAGTCGAGTTTGCCACTGGGTAGATGGATGTTGATGATTTACTGATCATTATGGTCACGCGGGAGAACCCCAAGGCATGCTGTGTATTGATATCGAAAGGTGCTTCATCGTTCACTAAAGAGCGTAATCCATATACAATTATTCTTATTTGGTACTGTTATTGTAGGTTCGTATGCAACATTCGTGGCAGGTATAATTTGTTTTTAGATAACCTAGATCAAAGCCTTTCATTTAAACCCTACACCAAAAGTGAAGGTTGAACGTTTTGACGTCATGCTGTAAGAAGTACTTTAAATTGGAGTATGAAGATTCCCTAACATATATATATATATATATATTTTCAAATGATGCTTTTAGTATTTCTAATCATGGTGATTGTGTTGTGTGTATAGTAAATTTCAGCTAAGTCCTTAAAATACCTCAAAATACAACCAATAGTGAAATAGCATTTGTTTTGAAATTAATGCTTCACAAAACAAGGTAAATGTTTCTTTCCTGTTTTGAGTAGTTGAATTTGTAATGATTACATGCATGCCTGAATGTTCTATTTGTAAGCATATCATTTTTTGGGCTGATTTATCTTGAGGCTCACGGAATCATTGGAATAACAGAAAGTAATGTAATGAATTTTGTGCCAAGAAAGGAATTGATGCATTCTGTAATCTCATTTGTTCCCTTTTGTGATTTAAAGAAATTTTGTAAGATTGAAAATAAAGGAATTGAAGCATTTTGGTAATCTCATTTGTTCGGTAATCTCCATTTTTTCAAAAATTAAGTTTTTTGTTGTTTATTTTTCATATATTTTTTATTTTTAGTAAATTTTTTTAATATTATATATAATTTTTTGATTTTTAGATACAATTAAAAAATATAAAATTAGTGAAAAAAATTTAAAAATATGAAAATTAAGTAAATTTTTATATTTTGTTATATTTAATAAATTTTTAAAAAAATTATCACTAATTTTTTATTCTGAAAAAATAAGGCCCATTTTTTTTGGGTCAAACTCGACTTTGCATTTTGTTCAACAATTTATAATAATAATAAAAAAAAAATCAAATCCAAAGATGCACCAGAATATCTAAAGGCCCATTATTTATATATATAGCCTTAGCTTAGCACATTCGAGGCCATCAGAATCAAGCCTTCCATTTTGCTTTTTCTTATTATTTTTTTTTCTTTTGGAGATAAGGACAAAAGCCTTAATATTTCTCTTTTAGGCCTCGTTTGTTTCCAGAGATAGAATGGAAGTGATTGATAGTGAGGGGATTAATAGTAAAGAATTGTTAAATTATTTTTATATAAAATAATAAAACAAATAAAAAATATAAAAAATTAAACATTATATTTTAAAAAACTTCCCAATATTTAAAAAATAAAAAAAATAAAAAAATTTATGATCCCCTCACTATTTTTCTAATACAATTTCTACCTCTTCCTTACCAATCCCCCTTCCTCCTCCTTACTAGTACCAAGGGATTACTAATCCCTCTCTATCTCTCAAAACAAACACCCCATTCTCAATCCCCTCTCTATAACCCCAAACAAACGGGACCTAAGTGTGATGTAAAGTAGAAATTGTTTGAAACATTTTAGATTACTTGTAGTTATTGTATTGGACCAAAGAGGATAAAGTTAGGCAGGGTGGTGGCGAAAAAAGAAAGAATTGTTCTTTGCCTCCACTTCTTTTGCTACAAAAGAATAACCATGATGGTTTTTGCTTTTTCCTATGCTTTGATATCAAGCTAAGAATTTCAAAAATGGAGCAATTGTAATAGATTCTAATCGTTTGGGAACAGGTTAATTTAGTAACTTTTTAACTATTTAGCTAAAATATGAGCTAAAAAAAATTAGTATATTTGGGATGACTTTTTAGCTTTTTATGAAAAGATGTGCAAAAAGTAGAGAGAAAAGAGAATCTTTGACTTTTTGATATGAATTATTGACTTTTTGGCTAATTTAATAACTTTTTGACTTTTTGACTAAAAAAAAAGGTTCCCAAACGAGGCCTAAAACTACTACAGAATTCAAGTGTTATGACATCATGAAAGAATGAGGGAATTTTCTATTTTCGAGAAAACCATTGCCACTTTTTTGTTTTTGTTTTTGTTTTGTTTTGTTTTTGTTTTGTCTTTGTTTTTTGTCTCTCTCTCTCTCTCTCTCTCTCTCTCTCTCTCTCTCTCTCTCTCTCTCTCTTTTTTCTTTTTCTTTTTCTTTTTTTTTTTTTATCAAAAAAAACTTCAATTACAAAGAATTGAAATCAAGGCACCCATTGCCACTTCATTTTTAACTTTGCCTACTTTAACTTGTGACTACTTGATTATCGTGGAGAAGGTAGCATGTAACTTGACTGTAACTTTTTAATATAGAAGGTAGCTTATGTAACTTGACTGTCTAAATAAATTTTGTAAATACATAGCGGTGGTTTGAGATGATCTAAGTGTACTTTTTGACTTTTTATAAAATATAGGTTAGATTTGAAGTAATGTGGTAGAGAGGTGATGTGACTTAAATAGGATAGTGATTTTTTAATTTTTTAACTTTTTTAGGTTATGACAAATAAGGCCTTAATACCAATCTATTGCTTCCTTGGCACTTCAAGCATCATATTGATATTGCAACTGTATTCTGGAAGACACTTGACCAACATATCTTTATCAGTATAAATTATAAAGCCCTCAAACCAAGTTTACATACTACTTTCCTCTCTCTCTCTCTCTCTCTCTCTCTCTCTCTCTCTCTCTCTCTCTCTACCATTGAAGATTGAGTTTCCTGTTCGTGTTTTGTTCTTTAGCTCCCATTTCATTGGTCAACTTAAGGTTAAGGGTGCTTTGTGAAACTAGCTTGGTTGGAGAAGAAAGAGGTATGTCTTGAAGATTTCTAGTGTTGTTTGAATATATAATTATGAATAGATATTCGTTGTTTCAACTGCTTTCATTTGCTTTTTGACTACCTAGTGGCATTTCATAATTTCCTAGTATGAAAAAGAATAGATACACACAAATATACATTAAAACAGACGAAAAAAAAACAAACACCAAAAAGAAAGGAAAGCAATTGGTGAGTTGAAAATGAATGTTGTTGATTCCATTGTAGGGAAGACGATGGAGGAAAGCATTGAGTAAATGATAATATCAGTTGGGTGTCAAATCGATTATTTGGTTTTGCTGCAAGGATTATTTGTTTGATCATATCAAATTTGTTTGAGATTTTGGTATATGTAGATATTGTAGAGTTTCTTGTTGTAACTCTCAAGACGTAGGTATTGCAAATAGAAAGCCGGAAACGATAAAGATTATTGCTAGATTTCTTACCAATTTCAAGTTCTTTTAAATATAATACACTTCTTTTAAGTTTCAAGTTATAAAATTCTTTATCTTTTGAGCCAAAAAATAAAAACAAAACAAAAACTATTTTAAGCATTTTAAGCTAAAAAAATAAATAAATTGATGTTATAGAAAAATAAGTTGTGTGGACACTTTTATTCCATGTACTCTCTATTTTTTAGTTTTTAGTCCTTGATTGAGATAGATTTTATGGTGTATGATTATGCTTTTCTAGTTTTATTGGTGTACCTAGGCTTACTTTGTTTTTAGGTACTGGGCGGGTTTTTTTGGGGGGATTGAATTGTTTGATCTCATTTTATTTGTCTGGCAGTTTGTTGGCACTTTGCAACTCTTTCATTTTCGTTTTGCCTTTGGTTTTTGCACATGATAGTGTATGCCGACTAAAATGGGATATGCTCTTTTGCAATGATGTATTTTCCTTAGCCTCTTTCCATTGATGTGTTCATATATATCTTTTTGTACTCATTAGTTTTGCCTTTGGTTTTTGCACATGATAGTGTATGCCGACTACAATGGGATATGCTCTTTTGCAATGATGTATTTTCCTTAGCCTCTTTCCATTGATGTGTTCATATATATCTTTTTGTACTCATTAGTTCACGTACCCACGAAGAATTCATAGAGGACTTAATTGTCAAAGAATGTATAGTCTACTCGACACGTATGTTGAATATGCAGTACGCTAGTAGCCCAATCCATACGCATACAGTAACATTTTTGAAGTATCCATACTTCCCAGGTCTTAACAAAAAAATTCTTCAAATTTAGGCCCATTTTAAAAACACGAGTTAAAAGCCAAAACTCAGTTTTTAATCCATTTTGAGACACATTACCTCTCACATAAAATGGTAAAAGAAGTTTAAAAAATTAAAAAATTAACTTTTAATTATCTTCTCAAAACATCTCTCCAAAATGAAATCAAATATATAATTCTTATTCTGAGTAGAAATTTTTTATTTTACAAGCAAAGGAATAGAGACAATCGATTGTTGAGATTTGAATATGTTTCTTGATGAAGACCTAGACTGACATGGAGAAGCCATTTTAGAGAGAAAAAAGTACATTTCTTGGTGAAGACCTAGACTGACATGGAGAAGCCATTTTAGAGAGAAAAAAGTACAGCATTGTGATATGCTATTAAATTGCTTGGATGACGTGTTGTGAAGTGATTGGCTTCCGCAAATTACAAATAAAGGTTGTTTGTAAGATTAATTTTTTGAACTTTGCTAGCGACCCCATTTTTTCCTCACCTCCACGCATACGCATACGTGAGGGTTGGTAATTTAAGAAAATAAATAAATAAATAAAATAAAATAATTTTTGACCAATGGTCTTCCCCACTGGGGAGTCCCAACCTTTTCTCTAATTTTTTTTCAGTTATTTTTTAATTTTATACAAAGAGGCTTTTACGGAAAGAAAGAAAAAATAAAAAATAAAAAAAAATAATTGTGATAAAAGCTTAAGGTGTGTTTGTTTTGTGTTTGTAGAGTAGCTTTTGAAATAAAAAGTATAAAAACTTGTTTGATTTACCTTTTTTCAGAAATGATTTTGAAAAATTATTTTGAGGAGAAGGTTTTAAAAAAAGTGATTGATTTGATGTGTATGAGAGAGTGATTTTAGAAAGTAGATAACCAAATAAAATTTTGAGTTTTTTTTGGAAAAATTTGTTTAATTTAATTACTCTTAAAAATTTGTTTGTAAAGAATTTTTCTCAAAAAATTTTCTGAAAAACAAACCAAACAATGCCTTAATTTTTTATTGCGACTTTTTGATTAAAATTGTGACTTCTCATAATAGACCTAAGTCATATTGAACTTCAACCTATGAAACATGAGTATGTGTAGGAGTATTGCTACGATACGGCTACGTTAAATTTTTTTTAACAAAAATATAGATCCTATTTGGCATTTTTGTAAGAAATATTTATTTTTAATTTGGAGTTATGCAAAAAATTAGTTAAAATAATTTAACTTGTTAAGATTCAACCTACGGTTCATATTTAATTCAAAAGTAGAGTTATAAACGAAAATTAAATATCATTATATTAAGAATTCGTTTGGCAAGAAGAGTTTGGGGCTTTTTTGGCTATTTTAGCCACAAAAGACAAAATAGGCTATTTTAGCCACAAAAAACAAAACAAAACATCACATCCAATCCATAATCATTACACTCCTCTCTCACAAAAAAAGTGAAAAAAGCCAAAAAGTCAAAAAGTCAAAAAACCCTTCCCAAACCAAACTTTTTAACCCAGGCTAAAATAGTCAAAAAAATCAAAAAACTAAAAAGCCAACCCACTTTCTAAACGGAGGCTAAATAATTTACAAACCATAATAAAGTGTTTAGACGTGCAACCCTTAAGGATACACCATATGAAAGGGGTTGCACACCATATACAACTTGACGTGAGTTCTCACACAAACACAAACACAAACACAAACACAAACACGTAATAAAATCACGTAACTTAAACACAAATCAATATAAATTAATTTATAAAAATTTGAGAAATCATAATTTACCGTAAGTTCTCACAAACATATGTAAATCACTTCACAAAATCGTATCACTAAAACACAAATTCACGTAATTTAATCTATAAAAATTTTAAAAATCACAACTTAAGGGTAAAATCTCATAAATTAACCTATAAAATGTGTCGTAAGTTCTCCCAGAAGTGTGTAACTTAGGGATGCTTGCAGTTTGAGTTGGGTCTGGTGGCATCCCATCTTTCATCTGCCCAAAATCAATCTGTATCTATCTGCTTAGTTCGCAGATGCCACTTGAACAGATTGACAGATGAATGTGATCTGTTTGGCGGTTTAAACTTTACAAATTTTCAACTTACAATGCACTACAATATAGCCCAGCCAAAATAATAAGCAAAATGAAAACCCGTCAAAGAAAAGTATGGGATGATTTTCTTTTCTGCGACAAGGAAAATGAAAACCCATGCCAAAAAAAAAAAAAAAAAACCATTGGATGGTTCAACCCAAACATATTAACAAACAGATTGTTAGATTAACAAACAACAATATTTCATATTTAACAAACAAAAATTAAACACATAACAAAATGAACACAATATATTTGAAATTGTAAATCTGTCACATACAAAAAAAGAGAAGAGAATGCAAGAGAAGAAGAGAAGAGGAGAAATTACCGCCGCTCGCAGCTCCACGCCCCTCGTCGCTGCTCGCTGCATTCGATCCCCTCTTGTCCTGTGTCGGCGGTCGTTTCGTCTTCAAATGGCGTGAAATCGAGCGCCTTGACGGCTTCGCAGATCGACGCCCGCGGTGTAGAGGTCGTGTTGAGAGCTCAACGAGTGGGTGTTCGCCGACAGTGTGGAGGAGCGGATGATCGGTGAGCCGATGCCGAGACTCTTTGGTGGTGCCCCGACTCTTCAGGAAGCTACAGAGGCCTGGGTGTTTAAGAGAGTGAGAAAAAGGTTAGGGCAAAATGATTACCTTTTTTTGTTTGGGGCTGCTGCGCGCACAAATTTCGAGAAAAAAAAAAACGAGCGGGTCGGGTTGGTGCAGCTCAGAAGCGAGATCAACTACTTGACCCGTACCTGTGAAAGGCAGAAAATCAGACTCGCATCTGCCTGCCCAAAACTCTTCAGGTTGGGTTGGGCTAGTCAGATGATTCGTTGATCATCTTTAGTCACAAAATATATAAATAAATGATATATTGTAGGTCTTGCACATTTAACAATTTTAGTATCAGATAAATACCTGATATAAATACAATATATTCGTTAAAATACTCATGTTTCATAACTCTTTATCTAATAGGAAAATTTTTAGGTGTGCATTGCATACTATATGCATATACTATTATTTTGTATTTTTATACTTTGAATTATACATTTTTTTAAAATGACCTGTGTAAGTTTGTAAAAATTTACGTATTTTTGTAAATTTAAATTTTTTTTGAATAAATTGACGTGAATTTATATTTAACTTACGTAATTTTATTAAATCATTTTTATAATTGTGCACATGGTGTGCAACACTTAAGGGATTTCACTTTCCACGGATACATAATTTGGCTCAGAAAGCAGAAAAAAAAAAAACCATTTTTTGGAAAAAGCTAAGGGTCTGATTGATTTATTTTTTAAAAATTGTTTTTATATGAGTTTTTGTTTATTTTTAGTGAATTTTTTAAATATATTTTAATTATTTTTTTGGGGTACTTTTTAGATGCATCTAATCATGATGCATCTAAAAACTAAAATAAATTGGCTAAAATATTAAAAAAATACTAAAAATAAACAAAATTTAAATGAAAATGTGTACATTTTTGTTCAAATTTTCGTTTGTTTTTAGCGAATTTTTTTCTTCATATTTTAGTTATTATTATTTTTTTTTACTTTTAAAAACATCTAATCTTGATGTATTTAAAAAATAAAATTATAAAATTAATTAAGATATAAATAAAATTCAGCAAAAATAAAGAAAAATTCATTTAAAAATAATTTTTGAAAATATCTCCCAGTAAAATCTACTTTATACTTTTGAATCATTGCCATTTCTATGCGCTAGTTGCTTTTACCTCAGCAAACAAAATTACTTTTTCCAATCACGCTTAAGTTGTGATACGCAACTCCACGATTAGGAGGGTGTAAAATACAATTTTGCTACAGACCCCAGTGGGGGTCGCACCCCGAAAATTTTAAATCTAAAAAAAATTAAAAAAAAAAAAATAAAATAAAATAATTTTTTTTTTTATTCAATTAGAGCGCGCCACCTCACTGGGGGTCGACCCCCAGTGCGGGTCCGAAGCATTTTTCGTGTAAAATATCATATAATTTGTTAAAATTATATTGATTTGTACTGTTTTAACCATTAATCATAGTTTAAATTTTAAGATTTATAATCCGTCAACCGAACCGTTTCACTTCGCTGTAGTTAATATATATATATATATATTTTTTTTAATTTTCAATGAAATATTAATATGAAAATAAGTATGAGAGAGATTTAATATATGAAATTTATTACAAATTAATAGTTATAGATATGAAGCATATTATGTAAAATTACTTTGTGTTATATATCTAAAAAATATTATACAAATTAGTGTTATATATCATGCAAATGTATGATAATTAGTTAGAATATTTTTCAATCCACCAATCCGCTAAAAATTGCTAAAACCACAATTTGTCAACCCGCTAACCCGCCATTCAGTTTGTAACTTACTCTCAAATCACCCGAACCGCATCGCGCACATCCCTTGTAACGCCCTAACCTTTCACATGTCATAGATATCGTCTGCTTTGGGCCACGCCCACACGGATTTGTTCTTCCTAGTGGGTCACCCATCCCAAAACTACTCCAGCCTAAGCATGCTTAACTGGGAAGTTCTGTTAAGAATTTCATCCCCCAGGAAAAGGTCTTGATACTATATAAGGGTCTAGATTTTTACTCTTATAGCGCAGAAACTCTCTCTCCATTCTCGATGTGTGACACCGGGATCTTACACCTCTATCCACGATTTGATCCAAATGGTGTGAAACGTGCTGCTTTACTCGTATTTAGAGTTGTGTAAAATAGTATACCTTCCAAAATAGCACTAATTCACATCCATCTATTTGTTAATTATGGATTAAATTCGGATTAAATTGTGAAATTTATAATTCGTTTTTGAAATCATTCCTCTCCACAATGGTTAATATATATATTTTTAATTTCTAATCAAATATCAAAATAAAAATGAGTATGAGAGATTTAAAATGTGAAATTTGTTACAAATTAGTAGTTATATATATAAAATATTATGTAAAATTAGTTTGTATTATATATATGAAACATATTATGCAATTTAGTGTTATATATTGTGTAAATGTTTGATAATTGTTTAAGAATATTCTTCTGTCAACTAACAAATTGAAACTCTCCAAACCGCCCAAATCGTAGTTTGATTATTTGTCAATCCGCTATTCACAATTTAGTTTATAAATTTACTCTCAAACCATCTGAATCACACCGCGCACAACAATTATCTAGATTTTTTTTTTTTTTGGAAAATTACAAAAAAAAAAATAAAATAAAAAAAATTGTCAACATTCTAGGAGTTAGATTTGTTAGTTTGTTAGTAAAGCTAGTGTACCACTTAAAGGGTGCTCACTGATCTATCAATTCGAACTCCTGACATTTCCTCACTGCACCCTAAGGTACAGCTACATGCCAACTTGCGTGAAAAAGTATTTTTATTTTCATGGTGGTAAGTTTTTTTGTGTACATAAAGCAAATCATTCCTATGCATGGTTGCGAATTTGTCTTGTGTGTTAGAATTGCACCACGAAAGATTTCTTCTATAGTGCAATTATATTTTTATTGTTCCATTGATTTGTAATTTTCTTTTTATTTATAAGCAATATTGTAAATTTTAAAAAAAAAACCTAAAAATATATTTATAAATTTAAATATATACCATATATCTTGGGACCCTTTTTTTTTTTATTTTAATCATCACAATTGGAGTTGTCCAATTGTAATTTTTTCCGCATTAAATAAGTAGTGTTTGATTGTTAATTGTATAGGATCAATCTAAATCACATCCCTCTTGGCTTGATGATTTAGATTGTCCATTGTTTGGGAATTTGGTGAATTGTTCATTATCATAGATCATGAATTACATAATTTAGGTTTTTCAATTGGAGTCAAAGCGGGTCACTGTTCTTTTATTGTGTTTTTATCAAAGTTATAAGAGTGTGATCTTGTGTGATTTGTGAATATGGATTCAATTCATGAGGGTAACTCCACCCATCATCCTTCTTTATTTGATTGAACAAACTACTTATATTATAAATCTCAGACGTAAGCCTTTTTAAAATCCATTGATGAGAAAGTTTGGCATTCTGTCATCCATGGGTAGAGTGAACCTATGGTGACCATTAAGGATGTCACAATTCCTAAACCAATTGATAAATGTGACATGAATGATCATCAAAACTCTAGCTGGAATAGTAAGGCACTCAATTTTCTATTTTGCTTCGTCATACCAGAGGAATTCTGTCGCATTTGCACTTGTGAGGTAGCAAAAGAGACTAGGGATATCCTTAAGACAATTCATGAGGGCACAACTTCTATTAAACATTCAAAATTTCAAAGGCTCACCACCAGTTTTGAAACTCTTACTATGCGGGAGTGTGATGTCCCGAGTTTTTTAAACAACTTAACAATGTTAATTCAAAATTTCTATTCCATATTAGGATCCTTACCACTTTTGAACCCTTTGAATCACGTGTTGTCACATATTCTTCTCCTTGTTATTATTCACTCTCATTTACAAGTGTACTTCGAGACATCGACTTAGGTCTTTGGGTGTTGGAACGAGTCCGGGAACGATAAGAATACTCTAAGGTTGTTTTTTGCCGTACTTGCAAAAAAATATATATTGAGTCTGCTTGAGCAGTCCTTTAGTCACTCAAGCGGTAAACTCGTCCATCTAGTTTTTTGTTCTGAAGCCTGAAATACTGAGAGCGTAATTTCACCGCTTGAGCGGTCTATATGCAGAAGAGAGAGATTCTGGGAGTTTGAATTAACCGCTCGATTGCATGGTCCACTGCTCAATTGGTCTGTCTGGAGTCAGGTTCGTAAAGTGTGTCCAATCACTTAAAATTTGAGGGAATAACCCTCTCTTTTCACTTTTTTATTATTCTCTCTCTTTGTACACTTCACTCCACTCTATTTTCTCTCATCTCTCTAGAAAACACCCACCAACCCTCTCAAATTCTTTATTTCTCCAATTTCATTGGAGATTTGATACTAGTTCCTTTATCAATCTTGGAGAGGTCCTCAAGGGCTACATCTTGTGCAGTTGAGATCTGCTTTCAACACTGACGAAATCTTAGGGTTTTTTCATCATTCTTCTCCAAACTTGAGGTAAGGAGTTTTTTAGAGTTATATATATATATATATATATGATTTTAGCATGTCTTGGTCTATTTTGATGTGATTATTGTGTTGGGAGTTTGGAATTTGGTGTCTTGAGTTTTGAAGTGTTTGAAAAAGAGATTTCTCTCATAATTTTGCTCAAATTGATTTGTTTTACGAACTTATGAGACTCTTGGAAGTCCATTGAGGAAAACATCTTTTGAAAATGAGAGAAAGTTATTTTTGGGAAAAACCATAGATTTTGGAAACTGGGAAAAGTTGATTTTGTGAAAAACTTATGCAAATGTCAGGATTTTCATTGAGAAAAATGATAGACTTTCATAGGTGATGTATTGTTGAGGCACCCATGAAATGGATGGGTTGTGTTGTTAAGAAATTGCCCTTGATAGTGTGATTGAAATATGTTCGGATTATAAAAATTTGACATTGATTGTGAATATGGAATATTATCATATGTCATATATACATTGTTGGATGATATTTGACAAGTGTCTGTAATTGCGATGATTTTAAGAAATGTCGAACATTGTGTTAACATTGAGAAAATGTTGTTAATTTTGGGAATTGCTCATTGAGAATATATTAAATTTGCATTCCATTTTCATTCATTGCATAGCTTTTGAAAGCTATGGTTTTGGAAAATCAAATTATGGTTTGAGAAACTTTCGAACTTGAAATGTTTTGAGGTAAATATGTTTGGTAAGTCGGGATAGGGGGTGTAGTTGGTTTTTGTTAAGTTGGCTTGAGGTCCTTGGTAAAAGTCCAGAAACTTGTGCCGGTAGGTTCCAAATTTTTCTTCTGGTTAAGAGTTGAAAAAGTGACGATTGGTAGTGCTTGATATGCCTACTTGTAGAGACCAACCTAGGGATTACCTAAGTCATATTCACTGTCTTGTATTTGTATTTTGAACTTATTGAGATAACGTGTTTTCAAAAAGAGCATGGCATGTGATTTCAAAAGGATAAAACTCATGGTTTTTGAGTATGGCCTGGCGTTGCATCTATGAAGGCGAGTGGATGTTTTTGAGAGCGCAAGGATCTTTTGCTTAATTGTTGTATTTTTTACAAGCTAAGGGCTTATGTGCATGGGTTTGTAGACCATTTACTTGTAACCGGGCTTAAGTCTCAAAACTTGTGGCCCAAGGGGCTTTATTTTGTGTTTGTTTCTTTTGTTATACTATTTGTTTCACATGCTATAGATTCATACCTTAGAGGTGATTGAATATGTAATTGCACGTGGACCCCTTTTGTAAATTTCTCATATATCAAGAAATACAACTATAGAGATTTGATTAGTATAACGATGACTTGAGTTTCATGATTATTTAACTAAAAAGGACTAAATTAGGATTTTTATATGTTAATTATTTGGGGGTGTTACAATTTGATATTAGAGCTACTGAGTTTGAATACTTGTGGCTTACGGGAAATGGTTTACCACAATGGGTTCATTTCGCTAATTAGGAGATATTTCATGTTTTATGTGTTATGTGATAACATGTTTATGTGACTAGATAGATATGCGATTGAGCTTTTAAGATGTTATTTGCACCTGTTAAATCCCTTGAAGTCTTATTAAAAGGGCACCTAATCAATGCTCATTCTAATAGGATTCTTGGAATTTCGTGGGACAAATGTCATCATGAGGGCATAATTCGTATGTGATTATGTGACCAAGTGTTTATGTGGAATGAAATGAATTGTTTATGTGAACGAATGAAAGCTTCTATTAAGCATTGTGATAGGATGTGTGAGACTCGAATTCAAACGCACCCATTGTGTGTTAAATTTGTTTGCGTTTTGTGTTTTGTTCTTAATTAGGATGTTAGGAAGAGCATGTTGAGGTAGAGGTAGAGGGAGAGGTAGGTCTCGTTGAGGTGTTCATAAAGTGCCGGTCCATGAGGTTTTGGTGCAAGACAAGGGATTTGACCAAGCTAATGTGGTTGAGCAAGTGAGCCAGGCAAAATTGTCTGAGCAAGTAGGACAAGCGGGAGTCCCGGGAAAGCGAGCCAAAATGCTATGGGCGCTCTAGCCTGAGAAATCGCAAGGATCTTGAGAGAGTCCATGAACATCTTGAGGTTAGAAACCAAGCCCGAGAGAACGCGATTGAGACGAGACTGGGGTTTCTCACTCGAGAGTTTCTATGGGCCAAGCCGAAGGAGTTTTACGGTGGCCTAGAGCCAAAGAAGGCAGATGAGTGGCTTGAGAAAATGGTGAAGACCTTCGAGATGCTTCACATTGATGGTGGTGAGTTTAGGGTGACCCTAGCAAGTTACTATTTGAAGGAAGATGCAGGCCAATGGTGGATGTATGCCAAAGACAGGATTGGGGCGACTTGGGAAGCGTTTGTTACTACCTTCCTGGACAAGTACTTACCTCCCATTGCTAGGGAGAAACTGAGGCAAGAGTTTGAGAAGCTTAATCAACTGAACATGTCGGTGGTCGAGTTCGAAGCAGCCTTTACTAATTTGTCTCGATTTGCACTGAAGTTGGTTGCAATAGAGGAACGTCGTTGCATAGAATTTGAGAAGAGGTTGAGGACAAAAATTTTGTTCAAGGTTTCCGAGAACATGATCCGAAACTATGACCACCTTGTAAAGGCTGTGACACATGTTGAGCTTATCGTTTAGGCCGAAGATAAGAGACTTCAGGGGTTCAAGGTCTAGGGGGCAAAAGTTTTAGAGGGACTTTAGGGTTAGCAAAAGGTAGAGAGGCTTTATTTCATCCTAGCCTTAGTCACAGCAGACTAGATCTAGTTTTTCGTTGCATAATACTGGCCCAAGGAAGAGTGTTGAGGGAGGGGTCACTTGCTTCAAGTGTGGCCAGATGGGCCACAAGGCCAATGCCTGATTGTAGAAGGAATGAGGACAACAGATATTACCGCAACCACCACCTAACCAATCTCAGAGTTAGTCTAGAGTAAGGGGCAGAGACCTACGTATTTTTAGTGTGGTCAGTCTAGGCATATAAAGATAGCATGCCCACAATTGGTAGGCGTACCTAGCGCATTAGGTTCAAAGCAGACTTAGAGCCACCATTAAGCTCACTTAGCCCAAGGCTTACAAGCTATTCCAGGAGCTACTTTGGCTTAGTCAGTCCAGCAGGCCTATGCTTCTTGACACGAGTAGGTTGATTAGAGGCCACAGAGGTGTGTGTATGGTGTTACCACGCCAGATCAATTCCTAAGATCCTCTGTTGTGAGAGGTAATTTTAGTATGTTCAATTCCTTAGCTAGTGTGTTGATACAGGTGCATTGCATTCTTTTTATATCTTCTGTTTTTGCTTCTACTTTAGGGTTGGAGATTGATTAGCTAGAGTCTCTGTTGTGAGTTGAGCCATCGGTTGGGGGTAGAGTGGCATTGGGACGAGTGTGCCGTTCTTGCGAGATTGAGTTTATACATCGCTAACTCTCTTTTGATTTCATTATCTTATACATGCACACTTTTGATGTTATTTTGGGTATGGATTGGTTGACTCACTTCCGGGCCATGATAGATTGTTAACGCTACAGAGTGTTTGAGTGCACAGCAATTGGGATTGTTTTTATTTCTTATATGATCGGGGTGATAGTTCGATCCCACCGTTGTATAACCTTAAGGGTCGGGGAGAGCCTAGTTTCTTATTTGTCATTTCCTTAGCCAATGAGAGTAGTATGGTCCGAGGTGACTTGCCGAGGGTAGTTTGCGAATACTTGGATGTTTTCCCTAAAGATCTTATCGAGGTGCCACCCCATCAAGAGATTGAGTTCCCCATTGACTTATTGTTGTGTACCACACCAATTTCTATGGCACCGTATAGATTTGCACCCACCGAGTTACATGAGTTAAAGATATAACTCCAAGAATTATTAGACAAGGAGTTTATTCACCCTAGCACATCGCCTTGGGGAGCATTGACTCTCATTGAGAAGACGAAGGATGGGTCATTGCGGTTGTGCATTGATTATTGCAAATAACCATTAAGAACAAATATCTACTACCCAGAATAGATGACTTATTTGACCAACTTAAGGGGTCTCATTGTTTTCGAAGATAGACTTGAGATCGAGGTACCATCAATTGAGGGTTAAAGAAGAGGACATCTAGAAAATGACCTTTCATACACATTATGACCATTATGAGTTCCTAGTCATGCCATTCGGTTTAACCAATGCACGAGCATCATTTATGGATTTGATGAATCGAATCTTCCTAGAGTTTTTAGATCTTTCTGTGGTTTTCTTTGTGGATGACATTTTGATATATTTACCATTAGAGGAGGAACACAAAGAGCACTTGCGAATAGTACTCGACTTGCTTATGGTGCACAAACTGTATGCTAAGTTTAAGACATGCGAGTTTTGGCTAACGAAAGTAAAATTTTTAGGTCATGTTGTGTTGAAAGAGGGGTAATTGTTGATTTTTCTAAGATATATGCCATGCAAGACTGGAAACAACCCAAAAATACTTTTGAGATCCGGAATTTTTTGGAGTTAGCTAGGTATTATCAATGTTTGGTGAGGGACTTCTCTAGATTAGCCGCACCGTTGACTAGACCAATGAGAAAGGGTATCAAGTTTGTGTGGAACTAGGCTTGTGAGAAGTCATTCTAAGAACTTAAAACTAGATTGACTAATGCACTGGTTTTGATAATTTCAAAAAAGGGTTTGGGTTATACCGTGTATTGTGATGTATCCTGGGATAGGCTTGGCTGTTTGTTGATGCAAGTGGGGAAGGTTGTGGCTTATGGCTCACAACAATTGAAAATCCATGAGAAAAATTACCCTACCTATGATTTAAAACTAGCGGCGATGATTTTTTCCTGGAAGATTTGGAGGCATTATTTGTATGGTGAGAAGTTTGAAATCTTCTTTGATCACAAGAGTTTAAAATACTTATTTTTTCGAGAAGATTTGAATTTGCGACAACAGAGGTGGATGTAGTTTATGGACTATGACTTCGAGTTGCATTATCATCCAGGGAAGGCCAATGTTGTGGCCGATGCCTTGAGTAAAAAATACATGAGTAGTGTGGCAAGTGTGGCCTTATTTGTTTCAAAGTGCCTTACTTGTTAACAAGTGAAGGCTGAAGTCAAAAACCAGCAGATTTGTTACTATCCTTGCTTATTGCCAAGTGGAAATGAGAGCATATCAACATAGATTTTGTAGTTGGGCTTCCAACAACACAACGGGGTAATGACGCTGTTTAGGTGGTTGTTGATAGGTTGACCAAATCTACACACTTTATCCTTATGCACACGAGCAACTCAGCTAATTATTTAGCAGAGTTGTACATTAGAGATATAGTTCGACTTTATAGGGTTCGGAAGACTATTATTTTAGATAGAGATCCTCGTTTTACCGTCTTATTGTGGAAAAGTTTTTAAGAGGCGTTGGGAACTAAATTGACACTTAGCACTGCTTATCACCCTCAAACCGATGGGCAATCTAAGCGCAATGTACAGATTTTGGAGAAGATGCTTAAAGCTTGTGTCCTTGATTTCAAGTGGTCTTGGGAGCAACCCTTACCATTGATTGAGTTTTCCTATAATGGTTATCAGACGACTATTGGCATGGCACCGTTTGAGACCTTGTATGGTTAACCTTGTAGATCATTAGTTTGTTGGGCCGAGGTAGGGATACACCGATGTTAGGTTTGGAGTTGGTTCGAGAGACAACCGAGAAAATTACTCTTATTCAATAGAGGTTAGCTACAGTTCAAAGTCGACAGAAGAGTTATACCGATAAGAGGAGACGACCTCTATCCTTTGAGGTTGATGACCCTGAGTTTCTTAAAATCTCGCCGAGGTGAGGTTTGATGAGATTTAAGAAGAGTGGGAAATTGTCTTTGAGGTTTGTTGTACCCTTCGAGATTCTAGAGTGGATTGGGGAAATGACATACCATTTGGCCTTACCGCCACAACTTTTCAAGGTTTATGACGTGTTCATATGTCTATGCTTAGGAAGTACGAACTTGACCCATCACATGTACTTGATTGGATTGACCTAGACGTAGATGAGGATGCCTTGTACGAGGAAAGACTAGTTCAAATTCTAGATGCTCGAAAACAAATGTTGGGGGCCAAGACTATACCGTTAGCAAAGGTATTGTGGAGGCACCACAGGGTTGAGCAAGTAACTTGGGAAGAGGAGACGGAAATCTTCTCCAAGTACCCGAATTTGTTTGAGGACACTTAGTTGATTTGAGATTTTTGTAGTCTCTAATGCTGTTTTAGGAGTTAAACATTGTAATCATTAACTAAGTGTTATTAAATAGTTGTCATTTTTGGGCATGAGAATGGTTGTTGAACATTTATGCTTACGATTACTATGTTAGTTGTCGTTGATATTGTGGCTATGGCCCTATTAAAATCATGATGATCTTTATGAAATATAGTCGAAGTTGTGATTCCCGAGTTAAGTGCGTTGTTGTTGCCATTTTATTGTTAATGCTATCATTGTTGTTCAAAAATTCTTTTTTGGTTGGGCTTGTCGTCATCTTGAATTGTTGGTGAGAGGAGTAGTTTAATTTTGGAGATGAAATTCCCTAAGGTGGGGAGGTTATGATGTCCCAAGTTTTTTTAACAACTTAACAATGTTAATTCAAAATTTCTATTCCATATTAGGATCCTTACCACTTTTGAATCCTTTTAATCACTTGTTGTCACCTACTCTTCTCCTTATTATTATTCATTCTTGTCCCGAATTATATTCCGAGACGTTGACTTGGGTGTTTGGGTGTTAGAACGCGTTTGAGAACTATGGGAATACTCTAAGGTTGATTTTAGTCGTACTTGAAAAAAAAATATTGAGTTTGCTCGAGCAGTCCTGTAGTCGCTCCAGCGGTGAGACTGCCTATTTAGTTCTTTGTTCTAAAGCTTGAAATATTGGGAATGTGGTTTCACTACTCGAGTGAGGGTTTTACAGCTCAAGCAATCTAGGTGTATAAGGGAGAGATTCTGGGAGTTTAAATTAACTGCTTGAGCGCATGGTCCACCGCTCGAGCTGTTTGTTTGGAGTCAGGTTCGTAAAGTGTGTCCAATCACTTAAAATTTGTGGGAATAACCCTCTCTTTTCACTTTTTCATTCTTCTCTCTCTCTACACTTCACTTTACTCTCTTTTCTCTAATCTCTCAAGAAAACACCCACTAACCCTCTTAAATTCTTGATTTCTCCAAATCCATTAGAGATTTGACACTAGTTTCTCATGAATCTTGGAGAGCTCCTCAAGGGCTACATCTTGTGTGGTGGAGATCGGCTTTCAACACCGACGAAATCTTAGGGTTTTTTTGTCCTTCTTCTCCAAATTTCAGGTAAAGAGTTTTTTAGAGCTATATAAATGATTTTAGCATGCCTTTATTTATTTTGATGTGATTATTGTGATGGGAGTTTGGGATTTGAAGTGTTGAGTTTTGAAGTGTTTGATAAAGTGATTTCTCTCATGATTTTGCTTAAATTGATTTGCTTTATGAACTTATGAGAATCTTGGAAGTCCATTGAGTAAAACATCTTTTGAAAATAAAAGAAAGTTATTTTTGGGAAGAACCCTAGATTTTGGAAATTGGGAAAAAGTTGATTTTGTGAAAAACTTATGCAAATGTTGGGATTTTCATTGAAAAAAATGATGAACTTTCATAAGTGATGTATTGTTGAGGCACCCATGAGATGGATGTGTTGTGTTGTTGAGAAATTACCATCAATAGCGTGATTGAAATATGCGTGGATAATGAAAATTTGACGTTGATTGTGAAAATGGAATATTATCATATGTCATATATCCATTGTTAGACATTGTGTTACCACTGAGAATGTTGTTAATTTTGGGTATTGCTTATTGAGAATATATTAAATATGTGTTCCATTTTCATTCAATGCATAGCTTTTGAATAACATTTTATTAAAGAAATGGTTTTGGAAAACCGAATTACGGTTTGAGAAACCTTCGAACTTGAAATGTTTTGGGGGTAAACATGTTTGGTAAGTCCGGATAGTAGGGTGTAGTTGGTTTTTGTTAAGTTGGCTTGAGATCCTTGGTGAAAGTCGAGAACCCACGAGGTAGGTTCAAAATTTCCTTCCAATTAGGAGCTGGTAAAGTGGCGATTGGTAGTGCTTGATATGCCTACTTGCAAACACCAGCCTAAGGATTACCTAAGTCGTATTTACCTCCCTATATTTGTATTTTGAACTCATTGAGATAATGTGTTTTTGAAAAGATCATGGCATGTGATTTCAAAAGGATAAAACTCATGGTTTTAAAGCATGACATGACATTGCATCCATATTATAAGACTGCTTAAATCATATATAGTTTATCGAGATCTTCCTACTGGGTTTTGTGCTCACCCCCAGTGGATTTGTGTAGGAAAGGATGTGATGATTCCCTCTCGGTTAAGGCGAGTGGATGCTTTTGAGAGCGCAAGGCTCGTTTGCTTAATTGTTATATTTTTGACAATCCAAGGGCTTATGTGTATGGGTTTGTATACGACTTACTTGTAATCGAGCTTAAGCCTCAGAACTTGTGGCTTGAGGGGAATCTGTCTCACATGCTATAGATTCATACCTTAGAGGTGATTGAATATGTAATTGCATGTGGACCTCTTTTGTAAATCTCTCATATCAAGAAATATAACTATAGAGATTTGATTAGTATAATGATGACCGGAGTTTGATGATTATTTGATTGAAAAGGATTAAATCAAGATTTTTATATGTTAATTATTTGGGAGCTTACAAGGATGATGAGTCCTTTGATAAGTTTTATACCAAGCTCAGTGATATTGTTAGTTCTTGCTTTACTTTGGGAGAGAAAATCCTTGAGGCTAGGTTTGTTAGGAAGGTCTTGAGATTTTACCCAACCATTTCCAACCAAAGGTTACGGTTATAGAAGAGGTTCAAGATGTTGATAATGCCAATTGGTTATGAATTTACAAACCTATAAGGTGCACATTATTTAAAAGAAAAAACAAAGAGACGCTGTTGCATTTAGTAACACTCATGGGGATGTAAAGAGTCGAGAGGTAGATGGTCAGTTTGATTATGAAATGATGGTTTTATTTACAAAATGACACACAAAAAAAAAAAAATTGAGGGAGAAAAAGCCTAATTTCAAGGATTCAATTCCAAAGGACAAGGATAATGACAAGGTTAGACCGTTTCCTAAACTTGAAAGGAAGATTACTAGAGGACAAGGCATTAAGTATTATGAATGTCAAGGTTTTCACCATATTGCTCTTGAGTTCCCATTAAGAAGAACAAAAAGAAAGTCTGGCATTCTATGCAAAAATTCCTCAACTAAGCAAGTTGGTTTTCCATACTGTGCACCTATATTTGATGGAAATAATTGCCTATTTTGGAAGTGTAGGAAGAGTATGTTTCTCATCCAGTACTTCAAGGTTCAATGCTCTTGTTTCAAGGTTGGACATTCCCATTGAAGATGAGAACCTGAATGATAAATGAGAGGATGATGTGTCCTTGCATGGGTCTTCCAAAAGTGAAGAATTTTCTGAGAGAAAGAATGAAGAGTTGGGAGATGAAATATATGATGAAGAGCTTCATTAAGCCTTGGGAAGGTGCAAGTGAAGGCTGAGCTTTTTGAAGTAAAGAATGATGCCATTAAAATCTCAATTTATCGACAAGCTCTTTGTGCAAAACTCTAACTCATGAATCCAGAGGAGTGAACTATTGAAAGAACGTGAGTTGTGCGATGCAAAGATTAAATCTCTTTAGATATCTCAAGTTCAATTAGATGAGCAAGTCATCAAGGTAGAGGAAGAGCTCAAGTGTGCTAAGGCTACCATTAGTTTGGAATAAAGGATCAAAGACATTGGAAGATATCGTAGGCTTGCAACAGATAGGATTTGACAAGAGCAGAATTGGCTTTGGTGATGACAAAGTACAAAAGTGGAATGCTTTCACGTCTCATGATACAAGGACTCAAGAAAAGTGGAAGCAAAAGATGCAACATGATGATGAGTCCTTCAACCATCTTAAGGTTGGTCTGATCAATGAAAAGAAGGTAAAACATGCTTTCATTTGTCATCATTATGGTAGGTTTGACCACATTCACCCTTATTGCTTTGAATTGTACGAGAGAGTGTCTTAGAGGTAGAAGAAATTCTAATACCTCTTGGATTAGGAGACAACCTTTCATGTCTAAGTGAAATACCATTAGCTAAAATGGTTTTCACAATGCTAAGACTCTATCCAAGAACTGTGTTGATTCCACTTTAGTCAAGAATAGAATGGTTTGGGTGAGAAAGAGTGACTTGTCTTGTTTTGTTGTTCACACTACTTACAAAGCACATGAGTCACATATATAGTTTTTTGATATTGGTTGCTCTTGTCACATGTCCAATGAAGCATCCTACTTCACATCAATTAATAAATATGAAGGAGGACTTGCTAGTTTTAGAGATGGTAGCACTTCTAGAGTCATTGGTAAGGGTTCTATAAGTACTCCTAGACTTCCAAAATTGGATAGTGTGTTGCTTGTTGATGGCTTGAGAGCTAATCTCCTAAGCATTACTCAAATGTGTGACTCCTATCATGAGGTATTGTTTTCAAAAGATAAATGTTAGACTTTGGACAAAAAGGGGAATACCGTGATGTGTGGTGTGCGCATATCTGATAATTGCTATGGAATAGTTACTACTAGTGACCTCACTTCACTCAGCCATCATAAGCAATCTAGACCTAGCTAAGATAACCAATAAGGAGCTAGTGCAAGTTGTGCACAAATTAGGTAAGTTAATGAACCAAGTGTGTAGGCCATGTCAATTGGGGAAACAATCTAAAGCTCCATATAAGAAGGTGAACAACCATACAACCAAGCGTCCTCTTGAACTGGTTCATACGGATCTTATGGACTCTACTCGAACTGAAAGTATTGGAGGTATGCGGTACATTTTCGTGACTATTGATGATTTCACCCACTTCTTTTGGGTAAATTTCTTACGTGAAAAATTTGATACTTTTGATGCTTTCGAGCCTTTAGTCTTGAGAATTTAGAATGAACATGGTGTTACTGTTAGGCGTATCACAAGAAACTGAACTGATCATAGTCACGAGTTTGAGAATAGTTTATTGTTGAATTTTTGTGATATGCACGATATTAAGCATGAGTTTTTTCCCCTTATTACTCCACATCAAAATGGGGTAGTTGAGAGGAAGAATCGTGTGGTTCAAGAAATGGCTAAGGTCATGCTCTTAAGCAATAAAGTACCGCTAAAGTTTTAGGGCAAAGCCTTAAGTACCGTTGTTTACATTGTGAAACGTGTGTATTTGAGGTCTAGTAAATTACAAACCCCATATGAACTTTGAAATACTTCAAAACGTTTGGGAGTATGTTTTGCATTTTTAAAGATATAGAGCTCTTAGGCAAGTTTGACTCCTGAAGTGAAGGGATTATCTTAGGGTACTTAACCACTAGTAGGAATTTTCATGTCTACAACCTTCAGACTTAATCTATTATGAAATCTATAAACGTGGTTGTAGATGACATATGTTCTCCTATGAATAAAGGAAGAAGTTGAGCACTTACCATTCACTACGGCTCCGTCTAGTCAAAGAAAAGTGCAAATGTTAGATCATGAAGCATTGTAAGCACCATCTCTTATGGTAAGTCTATCTTCAAGCCATGATCAAGGAGATGCGCTCATTACTACCTCATCCTCTCCTTCACCCACTTTGGAGCCATTTGCAAGAGTGAAATTGAATCATCATGTGCAACAAGTGATTGGAAATGTCACTGATTGAACTTGAAAGCAACTTTGAATGGAGGTATCACATATTTGATATGTTTCTTTGATTGAACCTAAAAATGTGAAACGAACCTTGTATGATGATTGTTGGATTAATGCTATATGTGAAGGATCATGTCAATTTGAACCTAACAAAGTGTGGACCCTTGTACCTAGACCTAACAATTTGAATGTGATAGGTACCAATGGATCTTTAAGAATAAATTTGATGAGAATGGTACTGTTGTTTGTAATAAGGATAAGTTGGTTGCTCAAGGGTATACTCAAGTTGAGGGAGTTGACTATGATGAGACACTTGCCCCGTTGAATGTCTAGAATCTATTCTCATCTTGTTATCCATTGCATGCTTTCTTGGCTTTAAATTGTTTTAAATGGATGTAAAAAGTGCCTTCTTGAATAGTTATCTCAAAGAGGAGGCCTGTGTTGAGCAACCAAAGGGTTTCAAGGAGCCACATTAGCCATCTCATGTGTACAAGCTAGACAAGGCTCTCTCTATGGTTTGAAGCAAGCCCCTCGGGCTTGGCATGATAGGTTGACAATCTTTCTCATTAATAATGACTTTTAGAGGGGTGGTGTTGATAAAACATTGTTTGTGAAACGCAGTAAAGCTCATATTTTTGTTGCTCAAATTTATTTTGATGATATTGTGTTTGGATCTACTTCAGACTCTCTAGACAAATATTTTTTTGATTGTATGACACATGAATTTGAAATGAGCATGATGGGTGAGTTATCATACTTTATTGGTCTGCAAATTAAGCAATTGTATACTTGAATGTTCGTATCTCAGACCAAGTATGATAATAGTCTTGTTACCAAGTTTGGTTTTCAGTCTTCCAAACACGTATGGACCCCCATGAGCACTAGTCTTCACTTGTCCAAAGATTCATTGATATTGATCCTACACTTTATATGAGTGTAATTAGGAGTCTCTTTTTATCTCATAGTGAGTCGGCTTAATATTGCTTTTAGTGTTGGGGTGTGTGCCCCTTACCAATCTTGCCCTAAAGAATCTCACCTTCTAGCTATCAAGTATATCGTCAAATATATGAATGCGACTTTGGGGTTTGGGATTTGGTTTTCTTTTGGCACTACCGTTGACATTTATGGTTTCTCTAATGCTGATTAGGTAAGGTGTGCTAATGATCACGAAAGCATATATGGAGGGTGTTTTTACTTTGGAAGCGATTGGTCACATGGTATAGCAAAAATTAAAATGCCATCTCTCTTTCGACTGCAGAGGCAGAGTACATTGTTGCGGGTAGTTGTAGTGCACCAATGATTTGGATGAAGCAAATGATGCATGACTATGGCTTTGACCAACACATACTTACTCTCTTCTATGATAACACGAGTGCTATCAGTATCTTTTGCAACCTTATCTAACATTTTCGTACTAAACACATTGACAAACGTCATCGTTTCATATGAGAATTGGTTGAGGAGGGTCTCGTAGCTTTGAAGCATGTACCTACTAAGCATAAAAATGTTGACATTTTTACAAAACCCCTTGATCTTCTTAGGTTTGAATACCTTCGTATGACCTTGGGAATATTGCTCATTAATTAAAATGTGTCTTGCTGCATGAGTGCATGCGAGTCGTTTTGTGTTTTGTGTGCTTGGATGATATTATCTCGTTTGTCAATTATTCTATTCTCCTTTGCACACGGACATGTTTGAATATCACTCTATTTGCAAACAAGGACTCATTTGTGATTGTACATAACTCATAATGAATGTGTATGCTCTACGTCTACATGATCTCATTCTATACATATCCTTGGGTTAAGCAACTGTAAGAATCTCTACATAAGTGATCAAACATCTCTATGGACTTCTAGTAGTGTATCTTTTGCCTCTCTTGGGAAATTGACCTATTGTGGGATCTCCTAGATGGTATCTAGCACTCTCGACAGCTCAACCCTACATGTCTCGTTTCACAATCAAAAAGAAGATGGAGCAATGTGAAATAGCAATGGTCTAAGTCTAACACATCTGCTAAAACCTAATAATCAAATAGAAATGTTAAACAAAGACCAATCACGAGACATGGAGTCGCCACCTAATCTTTATGGAAAACTTAAGAAACCCTAATTACTACAAATATAGGCCACTGCCCATCACAACCAAAGGATTCGATCTGAGAGTTTAGGTATGAGAGAGGAAGGTCATGAATTAAGCACCTCCACTCACCTGATCAAAGATCAGCCTCTGCTAATTCTTGATATGAGACTCATTACCACAATATGATCTTATAACCCAATTATTAATGTGAACTTTATTACGTGGAGCAAACAAATATAAACCATATAGCCAACTTTTGAGTATTCCAATATCTCATATTTCAAAAAGGTTTTTGTAGAGCGAGAATCTCATTAAAAAGAGAGATAACCCACATACGAGGAAATTATAATTATCCTAACTTAGGCAATCTGACCTCCAAAAAATGGCCAAGCATAGAGATATAACACATAAGCATATACCCTTATAGTAGCATACTGGACATAGTAAGGAAGCAAACACACACACAAGATACAAAAGAAAAGGAAGAAGCCCACTTAGTACTCCTCCGCACCATGCCATGAGCGTAAAAGGTTAGAAAGATATGCATGATCGTAGATGCGATAATCTAAGGTATGATATGAAAAAGAGTGAAAAATGCTCACCTAGTGCTCCAAGCCAAGCGCAACAAAAAAGAAAAGTTAGAAAACATGCATGTTCTAGATACAGAGTTCAATGAAATGAAAATAACATATATGAAATGGATCCTATGGGCTTGGTTACTATTAAAAATGGCATGTGAATTATCTCAACAAATCCACACCACATAATGATAGCAATATCCACTACAAAATAATAAACTTGACCCAAATGCATGGACCTAATCTAAATCACGTGAATGTCATGTGAACAGAAGCAAAATCTAAGCAAAAGAGATAGAGATAAGCTAAGGGAGCGAGTAAGGAAAGGAGAGAGAACCAAATCATAAATAAGAGATAGAGAGAAGAGCAATCCCAACACATAGAGTGTATATATCAACATAAATTAACAAATAAATGAACTCTAATGAAAATCAGAGAGTTTTACTTCCCTAATTCATGGACACAGGTATAGACTACCCTAACCCATGTAACAATGGTTTCAGGGAATAGATTTGATCGATTTTCATAGAAGAAGCCATACTTAGGTTTCTAACAAGATAATAAGCAAAAGAAATAAAAACAAACTCTGATGAGAATAGAGAGGTTCTACTCATCATACTCATGAAAATGGGTATAAGCTATCTAGATCTATGAAAAGACAATCTGAGATAGGTGAACCAACCTATTCTCAAAGAAGAAGTCATGCCTAGGCTTCTAAAGAGATGTAAAGCAAGAAAACCACAAAATAAACAAGAACTCTGATGAGAATAGAGAGGTTCTACCTGTCATACTCATGAAAATGGGTATAAGTTACCCAGATCCATGAAAAGACAATCTGAGAAGAGAGACCCAATCTATTCTCAAAGAGGAAGTCATGCCCGAGTTTCTAGAGAGATAGAAAGCAAGAAAACAAAGAAATAAACAAGAACTTTGATGAGAATAGAAAGGTTCTACCCCTCACACTCATGAAAATGGGTATAAGCTACCCAGATTTATGAAAAGATAATCTGAGAAGGGAGACCCAATCTATTCTCAAAGAGGAAGTTGTGCCTAAACTTCTAGAGAAATAGAAAGTAAGAAAATCAACCTGGACTTGGCCAAAGTCCCTATACAGACCTCAAACAACTTCAAAATGAATAATAAAAAAAAAGGATTGGCCAAGAGTGTTTGGTAACCTAGAAAATACAAGAGAAAGTAGAGCAAAAGAAGAATACACCAACAAACTATAGGGGGTGTGGCTAAGACCCCCAAGTAACCTCAAGCCCAATCAATAATCTCAACAATAATAAAATAAGTGTTTGGATAGAGAGAAAGCGATAGAAAGAAATGGGGAAAAAAAAATGCTAGATGGAAGTAGAGATTACCTTAAAATCCAGTAGATATAATGCCTAAGCTGGTCATAAACTCTCTTCTAAGCTCCCTCAAGCCAATAGTGATGTCATGCTTGAAGCCTCCAAGCCAAAGAGATGAAGAAACCCCCTAAGGATGTGTATAGAATTATGAGAGAGAGAGAGAGAGAGAGAGAGAGAGAGAGAGAGAGAGAGAGATGGAGAATGAATTGGTCTTGAGTAAAAAATGTTAGCCCTTTCTCTCTCCACAATGGAGTTTTTAAATAAGCAAAAAAATGCCTTGAAACATGCCAGAGTGTCTAAAAATATGTATGGCATATTCTAAGATACTAGGGGACCAACTTTCAAAAACTATCTATTAGCTGTCTGAAATGCACGATTGGACATAAAATTGTTCATCTGGACAGAAAAGTGTTCGACGAACCATTTTTTGAAATTGTCTGGCCAAGCAAAATAGTTCGGTTGCACAAAAAAGGTTCGGTCGAACATAAAATTGTCCCTAGACCCGTGTTCACTTATTCCAACATTCTACACTTGTTTATTTTGAAACAGATTAATATTTTGGAAAGCATGAAGTACAAAATTGATGGAATGTTTGAGAAGGTATCTTAATTTCTAGAAAATCATTTTTGAAAATGGTTTTGAAGATCTAGAAAACTCTTTTGGCTAAAAATAGGTATAGGGTGGATTGTTTTCTTCATCTGAGGTTTAAACTTAAGCTTGAGATAGTGTGTTCTTACTTTCATCATCAGGAGGTTTTCAAGAGCGCCCGAGTCTAAAGATCAATTAAAAATGAGGTGTTTACATTTATGCTAGCATATTTTGGGTAATGTTAAGTCTCTTAGCCTACCTCTATTTTCTTGCTCTTCCACTATTTTCCCCTCTATACTTGTCTCTCATGGCATGTGGAAAAGGCTACCTCAAAATCACCAACTAGCTCTTCACTTCTTTCCATTCATGTCTTGTTTGGTTTCCATGCTCTTAAGAGTGAAAACCACCTATGATTACGGAAGAAATTGTTTATCCATGGTCTAAGGGTGAGCATTTGTCTTTACTCAACAAATACCCCTTGATCACTAGTGGTTTGAATTTTTTCAATGCATATTATTTTACAGGAGGTCCAACTATTCAATCACTACCAAGATTGACCCTAGTGTTTGTGGACATCCAAGGATTGCCCACACACACTTCTTTTGTGAGATATCATGTTAACTATTAAGCATCGCTTTTATGTGTGGTCTATGACTATCTGTATGTACCTACCTTGTTTGCATTTGCTTCCATGTTCATTATGTATTCTTTGCAAGTTGATTGTCTCATACTTTTGCAAATAGTATCATCATTATGTCACAATATGCAAAAAACTGTTCATCTGTCTCTGTTTTGAAAGATACTTTGGCTCTGAGATTTTTAGATGATCACTTGAGCGGTGGTTTGTGTGCTTGAGCAATGTTTGGATGCTCCCAATATTTGCTCTCAGGACTTTGAGACCTTGTAGCCTTGAATTCTGCACTCGAGCTGTCTTATTGTTTGCTCGAGCTAAGGTATGTTCACTCGAGCAGTGTTTGTTATGCTCGAGCGATGATTCACATCTTTCAGTATGTTGTCTGCAACCTCTGAGATACTATAAGTTTGTTTTTAGCACTCGAATGGTGAATTGTTCACTTGAGCGATCCCCACATGCCTTCATTGTTCGCTTAAGCGACAAAGTGTGCACTTGAGTGATCTGTTTGGGATATAAATCTTTGTAGCCATCTTTTTAAATCATTTTTTTACCTAATCTCCTCAATATCTCTTCTATTTGCTGTGATTATTCTTCTCCATTGCTGATTCTTCAAGATTTTCACCAATCTAGCTTGATTTCTCCTTCTTATTAACTTGTAAATTGTTTCTTCTTGTCTTATTTCAATTTCCCCCTCCTTAGATCTAGGGTTTTATGTTTCTTGCATTTTCTGTAATTTATTAGTTTATCTTGTTGATTTTTTTGCTTATTTAGTATCTTGTTTCTTGTTTTTGTTATTGGGGTGTGTTTGGTTGATCTAGATTGGGTCCTTCTTGTCATTTTGTCTGTGGGTTGTCTTGATTTGGTTAATATTGGTTGTCGGGGTGTATTGTGGTCCCTTAGTGAGTCATCATGTCTCAACACAAACGTAAGTCCATTGCACGCTCTCAGACATTCTACAAAGACAAATTTTCATGTGAAAAGCAATCCAAACTCTTTTATAACTGGTACCATAACCATTTTATTCATCTTGAATGGAATGTGCAACCAAAGGTGTTTTGAGTCTTTCCTTATTCGTTCTTGGTTTACACCCTTAGGTAGGGACAAAGTCTTGCTCTTTTCTGGCCTTCAAAATCTTGATTGGGTTCAAGAGTTCTATTGCAACATGCATGCTCTTGATGATGATGCTCCCTCTTTCAAAACTTATGTCTGGGGCATTAATATCTCCATCTCCCCTAATTTTCTTGCTGATCAACTAGGGATCACTCGCGACATTCTCTCTAAGTATCCCTATCACACTGTTTTTTTCAAGGACTATGATTCTGTTGCAACCTACTTTTGTGGTTTACCTAGATCTTTGTTTCCCGAGGCACTTATGAAGCATATTGACCTTCTTCCTAATATCTGCCTTCTCATCCTCATTATTTGTGCCAATATTGACCACAGAAAAATATCACTAACATCAACTAAGAACAAAGGTTTGTTCTTTCCTACATTGCTCGTGGGATCCTATTGACTTTCCACTCATGATTTATCAAAAACTTGTTGTCGAGACTATTGGGAAAAAATCACTTGGTCTTCCCTATGGGTGTCTCATCAATAAGATACTTTTTGTCACAGGAGTCGATTCTTCATAGGAGGATGATCAAGCTTATCCCACCAAACCCTTAACCAAACGCACCATTTCTTAGAAACAAGCTCACATTAGGGTGACACTTTGGGTCTCGGTCCTTCTAATATAGGCAAATAGCAAGTTGAGGAGGAAGCATAGTTCAAGGCAGCCATAGTTGGTGAGGGGAACTAGTTTGTTCGCCATCCTTGTGTCAAAACTCTTTATTTTCTGTATATCTTGCAATAGTAGAGTACAAGAGTATATAAAGATACACGGAAAGCTATTCTAAGGCATACATGATCCAAGGCTATAATTATGGTTGACCCTTTAATTGAGGGATTTTACAATGAAATACTTTCGATAAATACTCTGATTAGATATTTCTATATTAACTTGTATGACAGGTGATGCCAACACTCCTTTTCAAGTTGGTGCATAGATATCTCTAATGCCCAACTTGTCAAGTGAGATGTAGAAATTTCTATTGGGTACAGGTTTCGTGAGGACATCCGCTAGTTGGTCTTCTGACTTGACAAATGGAAATCGAATGATTTTCTCTTCAAAATTTTGTTTAATGAAGTGCCAATTGACCTCCACGTGCTTAGTCCGATCATGTTGGATAAGATTGTGAGAAATGTCAATGGTTGCCTTATTGTCGCAGAACAAGTTCATTTCTGAGCTAGGAGCAAAGCCTATCTCAGTCAGTAGTCTTCTCGACCAAAGCAGTTCGCACACACCCTTAGCCATACCTCGAAACTCTATTTCAGCACTAGATAGAGCAATAACCTTTTGTTTCTTACTCCTCCACGTAACGAGATTTCCTCTTACAAAGGTAAAGTAGCCTGAAGTAGACTTCCTATTTGAGATATTTCCTGCCCAATCTGCGTCGGTGTATCCATCAACATTCAAATGATTATTTTTTCTGAACATTAATCCTTTCCCGAGAGAGAACTTTAAATACCGAAGAATTCTAGCTATTGCATTCATATGTGCTTCACTAAGGCAGTGCATAAATTGGCTCACTATGCTTACGGCGTAGGCAATGTCCGGTCGAGTATGAGACAAGTAAATAAGCTTGCCAACTATCCTTTGGTACCTCTCCTTGTCAGTGGGCACTTGATCGACATATATCCCAAGTTGATGATTTTGGACAATAGGAGTGTCTGCTAGCTTACACTCTAGCATCCTTACCTCAGATAATAAATCTAAAACATATTTCCTTTGAGATAAAAATATGCCTTGTTTTGATTTGGATACCTCAATACCCAGGAAGTATTTAAGTCCCTCCAGGTTATTCATCTCAAACTCAGCTGACAATTGCTTTTAAAGCTTGGAGATTTCTTCTTTGTCATCACTTGTGATGATCATGTCGTCTACATAAACAATTAGTGCTGTCATTTTTCCCGATTGGTGTTTTAGTAAAAGGGTATGCTCTGAATTACTTTGTTGGAAGCCATATTTTTTCATAGCTGCACTAAATCAGCCGAACCATGCATGGGGTGATTGCTTTAAACCATACAAAGCCTTTTGTAGTTTGCATACTACTTTATCTTCAAGCGTTGTCGAGCATCCAGGTGGAATGTTCATGAAAACTTCTTCTTCTAAATTACCATGGAGGAATGTGTTCTTCACATCAAATTGATATAGCGGCCAATTTAAATTTGCTGCAAGAGATAACAAAACTCTAACAGTGTTTAGTTTTGCTACTAGTGAGAACATTTCTTGGTAATCTATACCATATGTCTGTGTGTACCCCTTTGCTAGGAGCCTCCCTTTGTACCTGTCAATGGATCCATCAGCATTGCATTTAATAGAGAAGACCCATTTGCACCCTACTATTTTTTTTCCTTCGAGTAATGAGACCAGCCTCCAAGTTTCATTTTTTTTTTCTAAGGCCTTCAATTCTTCTTTTATCGCTTGACTCCATTGTGGATCAAGTAGTGCTTCTTCTACATTTTGAGGAATGTAATCTGAGGACAGTTTATGTGCAAAAGGCCTTGAGTGGTTCGGATAGCTTGTGAGTGGACACATAGTTGGCTATAGGATATTTGGATCTTCTATTTTCTACTTCCAGAGAATATCGGCTTGGTGGTTTGCCACGATTATGTCTAACAGGCAAAGCATATTACACAATACTATTCACATTATCAGTAAAAGGAGATATGGTAGGGGAACTTACCTCAGCGATGTTCTCAGGAGAGGGGCCTTCAGGTACCAAAGAGGGGGAACCATATCTGGTTGTTGCATCTCTTGAAGTCATATCATTGACATGTGCTGTTGTTTCATTACATTCCATATTACATGGTTCTTCAATAGTTGGTTCTTCTGCTGGAGAGTTTTCCTCAATCAGCCTTACCTCAGTATTTCCATCACCTGGTTGTTCTGAGACCCCTTCCAATTCTAGCCATGTTGTTGCTAGCCAATTCACCTCTTCATTTTGAAACTCCCCCTGAAGAGATGATTGGGTGGCAGGTGATGGATTGAAGGTCATCGTTTTGAAAAAGGTGACATCCATGGTGATGTATGTACGTTTAGTGATGGGGTCGAAGCATCGATACCCTTTCTGATATAGAGCATAGCCCAAGAAGAGACATTAGACTACACATGGATCTAACTTGGTTTGCTAGTTTTTATAGAGATGAACGAAGGCAATGCAACCGAAGATCCGGGGTGGGAGCATTAACACAGTGTGTATGGCGCGAGAGAGCTTGCAAGGGAGTCCGAAATTGTAAGACTTTGGAAGGCATTCTATTAAGCAAATATATGGTTGTGGTAACTGCATCATCTTAGTGCCGAGAGGGCACATGTGCTCTAATCAACAATGCTCGTGCCGTCTCTAAGATATGTCAATTTTTCCTTTTGGCAATGTTGTTTTGTTGAGGAGTCTAGGAACAAGAAGTTTCATGAATGAGACCATGGTGCTAAAAGTAAGTCTAGAATTTCGTATTGACATATTCACCGCCATTATCGGTACGGAGGGTCTGAATCTTGGCTGAAAATTGTGTTTGAATCATTACATGAAATGATGGAAACACACCAAACACTTCATCTTTCCGTTTAAGAAGATACAACCATGTCATTTGAGTACAATCATCAACAAAAATAACAAACCATTTATTTCCAAATGTAGTAATAACAGGAGAGGGTCCCTATATATTTGAATGGATTAAAGAAAAAGGCATGTCTCTTTTTGTATGGCTTACTGGGTAAGGACATCTATGACTTTTCGCTACAATACATGTTTCACATTGAAAGACAATGGTTCTAATGTAGAAAATAGGGCTGGAAAGAGATGCTGCAAATATCCAAAAGAAGGATGTCCCAAGCGGTTATGAAGAAGCCAAATTTGCCGTTCTTTATCACTGGTGTGCCGAGTGTGATTTGCTTTCCCTGAACTGAAGTCATCCATGTAGTAGAGTCCCCATTTTTTTGTACCACACCCAATGATCTCCTTGGTGAGAATATCCTGAAGAAGACAGAAAGTAGGATACATTAATACAACACAATTGAGATCGATTGTAACTTGACTAACAGAGAGCAATTTATTTGATAAGGATGGAACAAGTAAAGTATGGTTTAGTGAGAGTGAGGAAGAGAGAGAGACAGTGCCAGCTCCTGTAACCGGATAAGTGACCCCATTGGCATTAGCAATATTTACCCGTTTTGGTTGAGTAATAGAAGTAAAGTCATTGGGATCAAACGTCATATGATCGGTGGCTCCCGAATCAAGTATCCAACCATTAAAGGCATCCGGAATGGAATTAAATAAAGCGTAACCACAGTTACCTGAAGCACTGAAAGGGGTAGAGCCATCTAGGAGATGTAGTTGAGCAGTAAGAAATAATTGTGGTTCTGCACTTGCAACAGTTGCCCTTCCCGTGTCTTCATTTGTGCCAGTCCCCTCACGTTTTTTCCGCTCTTCAAAATCATTCCACCACTCAGGATACCCATGTAACTTAAAGCAAGTTTCACGGGTATGTTTTATGTTGCCACAATGGGTGCATTTCGTACCATCAGATTGAGGTTTGGATTTTGGTTTTCCAGGTTCGAATCCTTTAGATGCCATAACCGCACCTGGAGCAATATCTTTACCCGATGTCATGACTGCTTACCTAATGTCTTCACGTCGGACATGAGCATATGCCTGCTCAACTATAGGGAAGGGTTGTAATTGAAGAACATCACTTCGAATCTTGTCTAGCCGATCATCTAAGCGATCAAGGAAGACATAGACTCTATTTTCCTGTAAGATGGAGTTATATTTCTGAATATCTCCTGCATATTTCATTGGATTAGGACGACGAAAATCAATTTTGCCCCATAAACCTTGAAGATCATTATAATATTTTTCAATGGAACCACCCGCTTGCTTCATGCGAGTTACACGACACCGAAGGTCGTATAGGTGGGATGCATCAGTCCCAACAAAAAATGTTGTAGCAATTGAGTCCCATACCTGTTTAGCAGTAGGGAATCGAATAAAATTACCAATCAACGAGGGGTCCAGCGAGTTGATCAGCCATCCTTTGACAATGGCATTTTTAGTTCTCCATTTCCGGAACAATGGATCGGTTTTGAGAGGTTATAGAGAGTCACCAGTAATATATCCCAGTTTGTCTTTTCCTGGGATATACATCTCAACAACTTGGGACCATAAGGCATAGTTGGAACCTTCTAACTTAATGCCAATAGGGGCACTGGAGAAATCAGATGGGGTTTGAGAGGAGGTCTGGACTTTGTTCAAGAACTCTGTCATTTTAGTTGTCCAATCGTCGAGACTGGAGTCTGCCATGGTTCCTGAATGTTAGAAGTTTTTGTCACGCCCCACATTTTTCTTACTCGGAATCCATTACCAAATTAATTAAGTTTATTCAATTTCAGAGATAACATGCGGAAACTCTTCACATCAATTGTAAGAATAAATAAAGATTCTCTCATCCGAAAATGCAACATGTACATAACTAAATAAATCGCCCATAGGCTTACATCTTTAACAGTAAAAGAAAGGGTGTAACCCTTTTTACATCAATGGCATTTTGCCTACAAATAAAAGGCACTGTGGCCAATAGGTAAAGAAGATCCTCGATCTTGAAACACTTCTCGATATTCACCTGAAAAAGGATTAGCAACGTGGGATGAACATAAAGTCCAGTAGGGATCTTAACATGATCCTAAACAATAGCAACGTACAGATAGCTATGATCATGAATGCATCAAATCATATCATATACATAATGTGACAGTTTATATAGAAATATACTTATATAGGAACTTTTCTCAAAAACATTCTTTTCATTCAACAACATTAGCAATTTACTTTTCTTTCTTCATGTTTCTCATTTTCCCAAAATCCATATGACAATGACAAGTTCCTGAAAATGATTCTACAAGCCCATTATATTTTCTTCCATTTTTCCCAAGCTTACACCTAATTTGCCTTTTCAAAACATGTTCACAAGTATTCAAAGTCTTTCACATTTTTCACAATCTCAACACAATACTTCCGTCCGTTTCCAACACATTCTTAACTATACAAATATGCCTTTAATACATAAGGAAAGCAATAAGTAATCAATAGCTATCTGCTTCAACAATTTAGGCAACACGGCCTTCTAGGACAATAATCATAACAACCCACAATATATCCAGATACACTGAGACAATAATGATGAATAAATTCTGTTCTATCTGCCTTAAGCAAGGTAAGTCAACAATACACCTTCCCATAACGAAATGCCAAGTCAAGGATACATCATTTTCATAACAAAATTCCAATTCAAGGATATAGTTCATTATCATTTAAACATTTTAAAATGAGACTACAACTCATATTATCAACACTTCAATCATAATCAATTCAAAATGAGATTACAACTCATATTATCAACACTTCAATCATAATCAATTCAAAATGAGACTACAACTCATATCATTAACACTTCAATACTTCAATCATCTAAGTTATACAAACGTATAAAAGATTTCGGAACTTTCACCCAGGACACTTCGGCCAACTTAATTATCACTGGAGTCCATCCCCTATCTCCTTCCAAATCGTGGAGTACATCCCCTATCTCCTCCCAAATAATAGAGTACATCCCCTATCTCCTCCCAAATAAGATACATATACAATGTATTTAACATGTTGCCATATACAATGACCAACTAAAGCATATAGACAATGTTTACATCTAACCGTCATATACAATGACATATTCCAAATGATTAGTTTCAATTCACCTAATCATCATGTAGTTTCTACAACAATCATGACTATCCTCCACTGATAGCCCAAAATATATATTTCTAAATATATGTATATAATTTCCAAATAGATAAACTATCCATACTTCCATAGGTGAGAGATTTCAAATATCGAACCCCACCATTTAAATTCATATCCATCCATATCTACCTTTCACACAAAAGGAAGACAAACCCAATTCTCACTAGACTTTCAGTCTAATAGTAAAAATAATATGTGAAGGAATTCCAAAATCCAACCTCAAGTTCATTATCGATTTACAAAGGGTGATGATTTCATTTTTCTTCAAAGACCACTTTCCGTTATTTTCCGAACCACACAACCTCAACCATTTTCCAAAGATTCATTCTCGTCATTTTACAAAACCAAAACCAAATCCATCACCTTTATTTTACAAAATCAATTCCATAGTACCAAAACCATAAACTCAACTCAACATCACGTGATTAGTCTGAAACAATACCAATACCGTGGTTACTTCTCTTTTGTTTTCTATTGATATGAACACAATTAACCAACCCATATTAGCAAAATATAAAGATTATTCAACTCCCTCCCTTTTTAAATCCATTATATCAATAATAACAAACTAGGGCTTTCCTCCCTTTCTTCATAAACATAGTAAATCATTTCCAAAATAACTCAACAACAAACAACTTAACAATACTAATCATGAGTATCAAACCCTAGATCCCCTTTCATGTTTTTCAAGAGAAACCCATAGTGAATGTGGTTTTTATGCAATAAAACTACCACATGTTTATCTATAAAAGTAGTATTGAAAAAGATCAAAGAAATCCCTACCACAAGCTTAGGAGAGAAAACCACCCAAAAGTCACCGGCGTCGAAACCACGAACCACTCAGACCAAAAGAAAGCCCTTGATGAGATCTACAATCCATCTCAAAGGACCATGGTAAAAGATCACTCTAGGTGAGTAGATCTAGATATCTTTGAGCAAAAAGTGATTTTGGAGAGGGAGAGAGAGTGATACAATTTAGAGGGAGAAAAGAGAGGAAGAAATAAAGAAAAGGGTTAAGTGGGAACCTATTTATAGTACTAGGTCAAAATAGAAATAAGCCCCAAAGTCAACCCAAAATATCTAGTCAAAATATCCCCAAAAAGTAGGCCCAAACTGGTAGAAAAATTTGGGAAAAAGTCGTAGGTGTCGACCCCTGCAACAGTGGTGTCGACACCAAAGAGGAAAAAAAAATCTGGGAAAGCTTTGACTGCATTGCAGGTGTTGACCCTACCCTAGACTGGTGTCTACCCTATCTTCCAGCAACCAACACACAGACAGAAGAGGGTCAACCCTCTCCCAGTCTGGTGTCTACCCTATGTTCCAGCAACCAACACACAGACAGAAGAGGGTCGACCCTCTCCTAGTCTGGTGTCTACCCTATGTTCCAGCAACACTTCCAAAACTTCATCAACAGGTAAGGGTCGACCCTAGGAAGGCTGGTGTCGACCCTATAATGGAATTTCTAAGTCTCCAAGGAACTTTAAACAAGAATAAGTGCGAACAACCAAACCCAAAAAGTTTAAATCAATTTGTACTCCTCTAAAACTAAAGTACAACAACACCAAAGGTTTACAAAATATAATAAATGATTCAAATACACTTCCCAAAAGTTTTAAAAGGGTACAAGTGCTACAGTTTTGATTAGTGGGTGGACGGAGCAAAGATCCTAGGAACCTACTTTGATACCATGTCAAAACTCTTTGTTTTGTGTTTATCTTGCAACAGCAGAGTACCAGAGTATATAAAGATACACGGAAAGCTATTCTAAGGCATAGATGATCCAAGGCTATAATTATGGTTGACCCTTTAATTGAGGGATTTTACAATGAAATACTATCTATAAATACTCTGATTAGATATTTCTATATTAACTTGTATGACAGCTCATGCCAACACCTTGCTCACTTCAAGTGCAGATGCTCTAGTTTCAAAATGAGATAACAAAGCGTCTAGATCTATTGATGCCCGTGTGGAGCATTTTGACAGCCGACTCTCCTCTCTAGCATGAATCCATACTCAATCTTTTAGTCTTCAAAATTAGAACCATTGAATTGCTTGTTCAAGTCTTCAAGGATCGCTTGAGCGACCAAAGATGCGCTCGGGCGAACATTTTAGCCTTGCAGTATCTCAGCTTGTAGACTGAGATTCGACAAGTCTTGCTTGATTGCTCGAGCGACTATTTGTGCACTCAAGAGATCTTGTGAAGTTTGCAGTTTCTTTGACTGAGATACTGAGATACTACGAGGCTTGATTTATCGCTCAAGCGATGGTTTGTTCACTTGAGCGAAATGATAGGTTCATTGGTCATCATTGCAGTTTAAATTTAGTTAAAACCGCCTCACTAGACACACTACTCATGGGATTTTTCCTACGCGCTAGCAATCTATGCGACTTTGTTGAGCTATAACCTCCTTAAATGCCCAATTCTAGTTCTATCACGTCTAGCTCTCTCTCTCCCCCTCTCTGGAAGACATCAAAAATAGAGGATGACTTCTATGAGTGTTTTGATGACTTTCTCTTGATGTATTATTGCGATCTTCGCATATCTCATGGTTTCGCTTGTTCACATCAAGAGGCTTTCGATGGATCAACTTTTCTAGTGTTCTACCGGTGGATTCCAAATTGAGTTGGAGCTTGTGGATTCAAGTTCATCGATGGGCGAATACTAGAGAAAGTGTGGGCATTAAAGATTGAGTAGAGTCTCCGGTTAAGCTTGTGTGGATTCATAAGTGGATAGGCTTCGTGGGATCTCTTGTAATCTTCATTTCTCTTCTTAGTGGATTTGTTCACCCTTATTGGGTTGTGGGTTTTTTTTTTTTTTTTTCACAATTGAAGTTGTCCAACTATAATTTTTTTCTATATTAAATCATTGGTGTTTGATTGTCAATTGTGTAGGATCAATCTAAATCACATCCCTCTTGGTTTGATGATTTAGATTGTCCATTATTTGAGAATTTTGTGAATCGTTCATTACCATAGACCATGAATCACGTAGCATTCCGATTTGATAAAGATACTTTGGAAAGCTATATTGTACATTTATTTATTTTATTGTTATGGTTGGTAAGACATTAAGCTACGCAAAGATGAAGAAATTTGATTTTGGATATTCTTGTGAATCTTGTTAGTAATAAAAAATTTCACATGGTGCTAAAATCTTGGGATCTCAGTTATATATATATGCCTCTGTTTGGGAAGTGGGTTGGTTTTTTGGTTTTTTGGCTTTTTTTGCTATTTTAGTCTGCGCTAAAAAGTTTGGTTTGGGAAGGTCTTTTTAGCTTTTTGGCTTTTTTGGCTTTTTTTTGTGTGAGAAGAATGTAATGATTATGGGTTGGATGTGATATTTTGTTTTTTGTGGCTAAAATAGCATATTTTGTCTTTTGTGGCTAAAATAGCCAAAAAAGCCCCGTTTAGCTCTTGCCAAACGGAGCCATATATATTTATATATTTCAGAAGATATAATTTTAGAAGTTTTGGATATTTGTAATTTGTATAATATGTGGAGTCAGTAATAATGACATAATACTAGTTGGTACACTAGTGTGTATATTAATTGGTGTATATAGCACCACCGTTCTTTAAATTATGTGCTCTTTTAAGTTTATGTGAATATTTTCATATATCTTCTTGGTATCAATATGAGATTAAGGTAAAGTGTTGCCTCCTTAATGATTTTTTCGTGTTTTTGCAGAATTTTCTTTCGGCACACCCTTCATTCAAAGTTGATCTCTCTCACCATAACTCGGGATCGAGAAAGGTCGATGGTGTTGGATTTCTACGATTGAAAGGTTAAAATCTAGATAAGTTCATTTTCCAATTTTTATTTTTTTTTCCTCCAATGCTAATTCTAGCTGTTGTAGACTTTATCCATAAGTGGGTCAAATTCGTGTAGATATTTCAGTGGTAAATTATATTGATCTCCTTTGAAATTTTTGACAAAATATATTAAGTCATATAATTTTAACATAATTATATTAACTTGTTTTTTAAGTAGGCTAAATTGACCAGAACTAATGTAAATAATGCATAATCCCAAGATTAAAAAAAAAAAAAAAAAAAAAGAGAGAGAGAAAGCAAAATATAAATTTCAGTGTAAAGAGGTTAGAATATTATTTTTTCATGTATATGAATAACGAATTATTAATGAAAAAATGGTCTAAATGTTTGGTTAATTAAAATTTTCACGAAATTCATTGTAATTATATCAAAACTGTGTGATTACTATGGGTCTATTTGGTAACCATTCCGTTTTCAGTTTATATTTACAAAAATTTAAAAAACGGCCATAAAAATTTGTTTGATAATTTTTTTGGTTTATAAATGGTTATCTCAGTTTATAAATTTGAGAAAAAAATGTAAACTCAAAAAATGCGTTTACGTTTTCAGTTTTCAATTTTTTTTTTCAATTAATTTATTTTCAATTATTTTTTTTCAAATAATTTTTTTTTTCAAATAAATTTTTTTCAATTAATATTTTTTCAATTAATATTTTTTTCAATTAATTTTTTTTCCCAATTAAATTTTTTTCAGTTATTTTTTTAATTATTTATTTTTTATTTTTTTCAATTAATTTTTTTTTCAAATATTTTTTTTTCAATTAATTTTTTAATTAATTTTTTTTCAATTATAATGTGTGTTATCCGATTGTCATAAATAATAAAAATAAATATAAATATTTTAGGTCTGAACAAACATATTTTTTAGTTTATGTTTTTAAAATTTTTTAAACATTTTGTTCAAACCAAATTTGTAATTTATGTTTTTCAAAAAATAAATAAAAACCAGTTTATAAATTTTTTGTAAACATAAACCAAAACGTAAACGTTACCAAACGCTACCTATATTTTCTTCAAATCTCAAATTTTATGATATAAAAGTACAACATAAATAATATATATATATAATTAATAATTTTAGCTAAATTATTTATGTATATATCTATGGGAATGGGGAATCCTATTGTGCTCTGCAGGTTGCTGTGCCGCTCGAAGAGAGCTTGTCCCAAGTCTATATCAATGATTTGAACTGTTTATATTGTAACATCTGTTGAATAAATTATTCATAAGATCCTAATTATATTACCCAAAAATTGTGTGAAATACTTAAAATGAATATTAAGAAATGATTGATACAAATTTATGGACTTTTGGGCCATAACTCCAATTTTTAGATTTTTAAGTCCATCAATTCAGGCACTAATCTGTTAGGTCATGGGTTCAATTCCCTCAGGGGGGTTGAATGAAGGGAGTGCAAGCACTTAGGTGCTTTGCCATGGGTGATGAGATTTTCTCCCATAGGTGCTAATATAACAACTAACAACTAACATATGCTGAAAAAAAAAAAAACAAAAACATGGACACGCCTTTACACTTTGACGAAAACAGTCTTACTTCCCTAAATCAAAAGCAAATTCTGGACAAGGGTCGACCCTTCCCAGACTAGTGTTGACCCTTGTGGCGAACAACATAAGGAAGGTGTCCACACCACGAAGACCAGTTCCAGAACAAGATTTTTAAGTTCCCAAACAAGCGTGAACGAACAACCCCAAATCGATTTGTACTCCTCCAAAATTAAGATACAACAACACTAAAAATTTCCAAAATAAAATAAAGGATTCAAATGTACTTTCCAAAAGCTTTGAAGGACATAAGTGCTACATCTAAGTTTTCTTACTGAGGATTTTGTGAGAAACACCTTCTGATTGTCATCATCGGGTAATCAAAAGAAATCGCCCAAGTTTTAGGGTCGGTCAAAATGGGGTGTCTACACTGGGTCTGCTTGAATCGAGCAAGCTTTAAAGAAAGCAGATATGAGAGATCCAGGAGTAGATTTCCCACCGACAAAGGGATAGGAGATGACCATCTCAAGGCACATCATGTATCCAAGGTAGCTTACTGCTGGGATTGAAACACAGCCCTAAACCCTATGGATCTTGAAAAACTATGAATCATAGAAAAACAAAATTGACAAAACACACAGATATACGAGGTTTGTCAACGTGCCTATGCCCTTGGGAGCCACACTAATTCACTAGATTGATTATAGAATTACAAATGATCTTCTCACTTTTCCACTCTCTGAAAAATAATAGCAAGCTCCTTTTTTTTTTTTTTTTTTCTCTCTAACCCTAAAATGTGAACAATGATACATTATATAGGGTAAAGCCTATAGGGCTGATACTAACAATACAGGCCCAAAAAAATGATGCCTTCGGTGTGTTGCCGGGGGCTTGTCCTCCACCTTCCCAGGCTTGGGTTTTCAGCTGAAAGTTTTCTACATAACCAACACTTACCACAAGCACTCTACCCTATACGGGGCTAGAGCCTTGAGGATGATTATTTGAAGCAATAATTCCAAAAGCAAATACATGAGACACTTTGGCTGTGTTTGGTTGTATTTTCAAAAGTTAATTCTACCCCTTTATTTGTGTTTGACGGTTGTTTACGATTTTCAAAAGTTAATTCCGCGTTCAATTTTGAAAACTCTGTCAAATGCAGAAAAATTTGGCTTAACCAATCGTCCCACCGGATGTCCCTCCGGTCGTCCGGCAGGTTAATTGGAACAGTGCAATTTTTTTTTTTGGTTAATTTTTATATATTCAAAAAAAAATTTCTGAATTTTTAAAATTTTTTTGTGAGCTTTAATAGAATTTTGAGTTGTGTGTTTGGTTATAAGTTGTAAGTTTTTGTATCAAATATCATATGTGACATCAAAAATTCCCTACTCAATTTAAAACTCTTTTCAAAACTCATTTACCAAACAATTTTTTCACACTCAAATCATAATTCCAAAACTCACATACTCAAAATACAACTCCTATTCTCAAATCATATTTAGAAAACTCTACCAAACGCAATCTTTTACTTTCAAGAGTAGTCCAATAAGCTGCTCCATCTCCCAATGTCGAGCCAGTGCTTACAACCTTCTTTGGTATGGTGATCTCGCCCCTACTCTCTTGCAATGCAACGAAACTAAAAGCTTGCTTCATAGGCTGTACTCATAGCCACCGGCTACATAGAACTCGTCTAACTAGTTATTGCCAAGTGTACATGGACTTATTTCTTAAGTTTGAGTTATCCCTTCTTTGAATCGTTTGTAACAAGGTAGCCGTTTGAAATCGTGAATGAAAAGTAGGATACTCACACTTATCAAAAACGTTTACTATGGCTTTCATCTCTTTCCTTTAGCCACTAAAGGTTCTATTTCAATATACTTTGGTTTCTCTCATCCTTCGCTTCATTATTCATTCTAGTGAGCAAGCATAAAGGTGAAATTCGAAAACTTAAATCTCTTCCAAATGAAGAAAGAAAAAAAAAAGGAGAGGTTTACTTCAATCCTAAGGACCCAATAGCCTACTCGAGGAATGCTAAATCTCATTGAAAATGAAGAGAACATTTGGTCATCTTCGAGCTAGATAATAAAAGATCTTTGGCCATATTTTCTTCGATGCACCTTCTTCTAGGACACTAACAAAAACGTTAATTCTAAGAACTGAAAATTCACATTCACTTGTGTCATGAAAGTAATTGTGTGAACTTAAATTAAAAAAAAAAAAAAAAAAACGAAAAGAAAGGCTTACATGGTGAGGGCTTGTCTTAGACCTATTTTGATAATCTGAACCATTCATATTATAGGATTCGTCGAGTAGATCGCCCATGATAAAAATAAAGTTAATTGGACATTTGTAGCCTAACAACAAGACCACATTTGTTTCTTAAAAATTATATGGTTAGCTAGATTTTGATAATTGTTTAAAAAATAATTAAGATTGATTATGGGTTAAAAAATAATTAAGATTGATTAATCTAATTTTTTTATGAATAATATGTTCGACGAATCCTACCATATGAACAATTCGAATAATCAAAATAGATTACACATAACAACCATATCCATTTTCTTTTTCTACTTAGTTAATGTCAATTTCTTTTTATTGTTGTTTTCCTAATTAGCAAAAGAGAGATTTTTATCTTCACTTTTTTATTTCTCTTCTTTGACATCTCTTTTTTTTTTTTTTTTTTTTTTTTTTTTTTTTTTTTTTATTCTCACTCAGAGTGGCAATTTTAGCCCAGATGTACATAGTAAGAAAAACGAAAAAGAAAAACATAAAAAAAAGAAGAAAAAAAAAAGAAAAAAAAGCAAAAGTGGATTGAAAATATGTACCCCACAAGCCGTACCAGATACAATTGTAGGTAAAATAGTTGAGCCAGTGATCCAGTTAGTGGTGGTCCATGTTGGTTTTCTTTTTCAGTACAAGAAGAAGCTGAAGAGCCTGGAAGTTGAAATTAAAAACCTTGAAGAGCAGAGAAAACAAATCGAAGAAAAAGTTGATGAAGCCATTACTGGTGGTGAAGAAGTTGATGACCGTGTTTCAAAGTGGCTAGCTAAGGTGCAAAAAAGAGTACAGGAATTGAAGGATGACAATACTATTAATGAAAACATGAAGTGCTTTAAATTCTCATGTCCTGACTATATCTCGCGTTACCGAATGAGCAAGGAAGCTGAAAACAAGATTGTAGAAGTCAAAAATCTCAGTGAAAGTGGCAATTTTATTACAGTTGCACACACTAAGCCACCTCCTCAAGAACTCCAAATCCCACCATCAAGTGCGAACTATGCAAATTTTGAGTCACGAAAACTGGTTTTCAATAACATCATGGAGGCATTACAAGATTCCAATGTTAAAATGATTGGAGTATATGGAACAGGAGGGGTTGGTAAGACGACGATGGTTGAAGAGATTGGAAGACAAGTGAAAAATGGACTTTTTGATGAAGTCGTGGTGGCAGTTGTCTCTCAGGACGCAAATGTGAGCAACATTCAAGGGCAACTCGCTGATCGCTTGAATCTGGAACTAAAAGGGGAAACTGAAGTGGGAAAAGCAAACAAATTGTGGAATAGATTGAACAATGGAAAGAAAAATCTCATTATATTGGATGATATGTGGCAAGAATTGAAGTTGAATACAATAGGGATTCCTATCACTAATGGAAACAATTGTTGCAAAGTTGTGATAACGTCTCGAATCCGAGGTGTGTTGGAAAAGATGAATGTTGATAGATATGTTCCAATGCAAGTATTATTAGAGAAAGAAGCATGGGCCCTATTCAAGACGAAGGTGGGACATTCTGTTGACTCTCCTGAACTTCATGATATAGCCGATTTGGTGTGTAAAGAGTGTGGAGGCTTGCCGGTCGCTATACTTGCAGTTGGAGCTACATTGAAAGATAAGAAAAAATATGTCTGGGAAGATGTACTTGATCAGTTGAATGATTCCATGCTAAAAAATATTGTGGGAATTGACCCAAAGGTGTATGCTTCCTTAAAGTTAAGCTATGATCGGTTAGAATCCAATGATGCAAAATCATGCTTCTTGCTATGTTGTTTCTTTCCTGAAGATGTTGAAATTTCAATTGAAGTCTTGGCAAGACACTGCATAGCAAGAAGTTTGCTTGGAAAAAACACAAATACACTAATAAAAGCAAGCCGTCGAGTACTTACAGTGGTCGATGGCCTCAAAGATGCTTGTTTGTTATTAGAAGGCAAACATGAAAACTTTGTCAAAATGCATGATGTCATTCGAGATGTTGCTCTTTCAATTGCAAAAGATGATGGCAAAGAAATTCTAGTAAAACATGGTGTCAAAGACTGGCCCGAGAAAGAAACATGCGAATCTTGCTCAGCAATCTCATTAAGGTTCAACAACACTCTTGAGCTTCCAAATGATTTGGCATGTCCACAACTCCACAGCTTGACCATACTATTGAAATGGGATATCAATGCTTTGCTCAATGTTCCAGATAGGTTTTTCAGTGGAATGGAGAAACTTACAATTTTAGAATTGAATAGAATCTGTATGTTGCCTCTTTTATCTCTTGCAAATTTGGTTAACCTTCGGATGTTATGGTTAGAAGATTGTGAGTTGGGAGACATAGCTATACTCAAGGATCTAAATTATAACCTTGAAATACTTAGCCTTCGAGGTTCTAATATCGAGGTTTTGCCATCAGAGATAGGACAGTTGACTCGTCTTCGGTTGTTAGATGTGCGAGATTGTGAAAAGCTCACAGAGATTCCACAAGGTGTCATATCCAATTTGTCTCGCCTGGAAGAATTATACATTTTAGATGAGGTTGGGCATAGGAAGGAAAGAAGCAAAGTGAATCTTGATGAGTTGGGGAAATTGACGCAATTAACCACTTTACAGATTCACATACCAAATGTCATGCTATTGCCCAAGGACTTCTGCTTTGAAAACTTGATCAGATTTAAAATAGTAATGGGTAAGGAATTTGATTTTTCTGGAACTTATGATTTTTTTAGAACTTATTCAAAGTCGTGTATACTTGCGGGTGTTTCCTTAATGGACAAGTTAATCGTTTTGTTGATGAGAGCCGAACAACTACATTTGCAAAAAATTGAAGGTTTACAAGAGGTGCTGCATGACAGAGGTGCTCCATCAGGGTTCTTCAATAATTTAATTGAATTAACAGTTCGAGATTGTAGGTTGAAATATCTCTTCTCCCTGTCCTGTGCAAGAGCATTTCCACGACTCCAGAGACTACGAATATTTGATTGTGAGATGATGGAAGCAATAGTTGGAATTGAAGAAGAAAAAGATGAAGATGAACTCTCAAATCAGGTAATTAATTTCAGCCAGTTGGAATATTTGAGTCTCGGGAATCTACCCAAGCTCATAAGCTTCTACCCCAAAGTGGAGAAGGTGTCAACATCTGAAGGAAATTCTTCTACCCAGGCACAATTTTTGTTTAATGAAAAGGTATGCTTTATCTATACCCTTTTTATTTGCTTTAATCCATTATATCTAGTTATTATAAAATGTTTTATGCATTAGGAATAGAATCAAACAGTGCTAGGGTATTTTCAATAAAAATCAAAATTGTTAATCCCTAAAAAAATCACCAAATGGTTGGTCACACCGTGCCAAGCATGAAATAATTACAACAAATTAAGATTTTAAAAATAAAAAATTATGAATAAACTTAATTTTTAAGAACAAAATATTTAAGTTGCTAAAAGTGTCATTGTATGTTTAGCGATGAAATTAGATATTTAGTGATAAATTATTTTTATCGTTTGACCACAATTTATCTAAGAAAGTGAATATCTTATGCCCCAAATTGTTTTCTTTTAAAGTGTATTTTATTAACCACATTTTTTAAATTTTGATACAAAAGTATGTTTTCTGACTTTTTAACAAAAATTAGTCCCTAAATGTTTCTCCCTTCATTTTGGGGACAAAAATTAGATTGTTAAAACTCTTTCTCCTTTCCCTCTATAAATGAAGAGAAATATCAATTATTTCTATTATTTCATTTCCAAGTCAAATTTAATTAATCAATTTTTTTTTTGTCACCAAGTATTCCAAATGAAGTTTTAGGGATTCGTTTGCTTTTAGATTTGCTACTAAACAAAACTAATGTGCTCCTAGCCCCCTACCCATAATCTATATGAAGTAAAATTTGGATGAAGCCCCAAAGCAGTAATCTAAATTTTTTATTTTAAATGTTAAAAATACTCATTACATAGAAATATTAGTCTATCTAACTATATACCATAATGTGACTTTCTAAACTAGTTCAAATTTATGTTGACAGGTAAATTAACCTAGCAAAAAACTTATGCCAGCATGCTTGTGTGATTTTTATTTTTTATTTTTAAATCGATATAAGATTAATTATAATATGAGAAATATTATATCAAACTAGACAATTAAAATTCAACAGTAGACAAAGCCATATATTGTATCAATGGAAAATGCCAATTGAGTTGTGATACACGTAGTAGCTTGAAAATTTCTGAAGTTCTAATGTTTATGCTATAAAAAACTTTTGAGACTCTTAAAAAGGTTCTTTCAATTTGATCAACAATAATGGAATGATCTATTAAGTGTCAATTTTTAATTTTTCACAAATCTAGTCATATAAGACATAATTTTCTTGCCACATCATTTTGGATGAATTATAATATTTAAATTGTGATTTTCTGATATTTCTATTATAAAATCTAATAGTAAATGGGATTCAAACTCAAACATTACCATCAAGCCTAGACACCAAAAAATATACTCTTATTTAGGAGATTCTATAAGTTTCTAATTTCAATATTCTAGGTGGAATTTAATGTGTTTTTAAGTCAGAAAATTCTACAATACACACCCTTTAAAACGATTATTTTAGTTATGATTTATGAGATCATATGTATCTCTAATTATGACATTATTTTAGTTCTGACTTGTAAAATCTTTGGTTATACCTTATGTAGCATTTGGTTATAACTTTTATTTATTTATTTATTATTTTATTATTATTATTTTTTCAAATAAATGTTTAAAATAATATTATCTAAACGGGTATTCAAGAAATATTGTCATGCTAAGAGTGGGAATAGGCCAGATCGGTCAATTGTTTATGGTAATACTTTTTATTAATAATAATAATATTTGATATTGTAATAAAACTCAATGAATTATAATAGTTAAATATAATATATAATTTATACAAAAAAATAAAATAAAATCAAAAGTATAAAAGAAAAACCCAAACAAATATACAATGAATAAGGTTCAAACATTAGTAGGATGACTATCCTGATAAGATGCAATATAATGTTTTTGTCAATAGGAGTAAGGACCCCTAAAAAACAACCTTTATTGAGAAGGAAGAGGATCTCCTTCAGTCCAAATTTTGAATTGGAGTGTGCAAGATTTCCTTCACTCTAGATTTTGAATTAGAGGGCACTGTTTGGATCCGTGGGACCCACCATGGGTTCCCGTTTCGATAATCTGAATTGTTCATTTTGTCGTGTATTTCATCCACGCAAAAAATTAAGTTGATCCGATAACTGTAATTTGTTTAATTTTTCACTAAAAAAAATAGACAACAATTGTGTTTTTTAAAATAAATTATACATTTTTTCAGTGAGAAACATAATAAATTGAACAAGTTATAATTATGAGATCGACCAAATTTTTTGTGTGGATGAAATACACGAAGTGCCTGATAAAATAAATGTCACGCCCTTAAAATAAACCCATTTATCATATATTCTTGACATGCTTAGACAAAAGAGAATAAAGCATAATTTCATAAATCAGAGTATTCTTACAAATGTATTACATGTTAATAACAAAAGCAATTACCATACGGGCTTACAACTTTTCAAGTCAACACTTGGTTACAAAAGAAAGAGTACTAACTCTATACAAAATAAGCCCTTGGCTTGATATACATGTAATACAAGAATGTAATCACAAAAGATGTCCCAGCCACTAAGCCTCTCAAGCTACGTCCTTGGAGGTGGTATGCTACCTGTACTTGAAAATGATGTCCCATATAGGGTGAGCCAACGCCAGTAGAGATATGCTAAACACAATATAAGCAATAACTAAGACATTAGCAATCGATAAATGTTTAACTCACATAAATCAATTCATAACCCATTTCAATTACATGACCAAGTGTCCATGTTTTATTCCAGTTCTTATCCAAATTTCCAATCCTGGCTCAGAACCTGGCCATATACTTTAACAGAGATTTCATCTCATGTCAACAGTTCTTCCATTTCAATAATTCAAATGAGATAACAACTCACAACAAAATACTTCCATAAGTCTCAACAGATACACATATTTGCTATATCATTAACACATACAAACACTTCCTTACTTCACAAGTGATACACGGATTTGTTGTATCAACGCTTCAATAGATACACAGAATTGCTGTATTAATGGAGTCCATCCCCTATCTCCTCCCACATAACATCCGGTTTAGGAGTCCATCCCCTATCTTCCTCTAAACCGTGGAGTACATCTCCTATCTCCTCCCACACAACACAACGTATATAAACAACTATCATATACATGTTCAATCAATACACAAATTCGATGTATTATTCCAATTGTCATATTCAATGACATATTCAATTAATTAGTTCCAGTTTGCTTAATCATTATGCATTGTCTACAACAATCACGACTATCCTCCACCGATAGCCCAAAGCAATTATTTCTAAACAGATAATAAATGCATCAATAGATAGTTTATCAACATTTTCAAAAGTGAGCGATTAATAAATCCAACGTCACTATTCCATCTCATAATGAGCCAATTTCATTATATTCAACTCAATTTCATATTCTCATAACAAATGTCATTAATTACTTAAATGACCCCATTATACCCAAACATGGCATTTTTTTCCTTTTTTCCAATATTGACCCAAAGGTCCAAATATCAACAACTAACATCAATAACCTCCTTTTTAGACCCAAAATAATTATATATGAGCCAAAAGAATAAAACCCCTCTTTTCATTATTACATAACTCAAACCCTAACTTCCCAAATCAAACCATCTATACAAATAGCTCAATATCTATGTTAAAGCATATAAGAACGAGTAGGAATCCCTACCTCAAATTCGGAGCTCAAAGGAAGAAGATGAAGAAATTCAAAGTGCACCAAATCCCAAGATTTTCGGATTAAAAGATAGCCCTCAACGATCCGCACAATTTTTTCAAAGGCCCAAGGTGAGGAAATCACTCCTACTAGATCAATCTCTAGAGAGAAGGTAAGGTTTTAGAGTGAGGTGCTCTCCAATGGAGGTTTTGAAAAAGTAAGAGAGAGTAAGGAAATCAAAAAGTGATCCAAAAAGTGAAATCCCGGAGTGTTATAAAAATCGCCCCGCTCGAGCGTCAGACACAGACTCACGCTCGAGCGTCCAAAACTCTGCTCGAGCGTCGATTGCATACTTGCAGAAGTTTTGCAGACATGGTCCCCGCTCGAGCGTCAAACTC